>JAAGAY010006907.1:68331-81102 GCA_011801015.1 Ardeotis arabs | reverse complement strand
AAAAAAAAAAAAAAAAAAAAAGTCAGGGAAAGAGATGGTGTGTCTCCATCTAGAACAGCGACAGGAAATCCCTGTCTGATGACAGAAGCTGAAGTGAGGGTGGATCGTGCACAGAAGGGAACTTAATAACCATAGGCTGAGTCCTGCACAGGAAATGGTGATAACACAGGCGAAGGGCTTGGATCTGTGGGGTGGCATGAGAAATGTCAAACATCTGCATTCAGACACATGCTCTCTTGCTTCTGAAAGGAAGGAAGGAAGGAAGAAGAGAACTACCGGTCATTTTCAAGAGGACAAATTTGGGCAGGAGGTCCTGTGCTGCTGGTCTTTGCGGCACTGTTGTGTGCTCCCGACAATTCAGTGCGTGTCTGCACCACGCGTACCAGACTGAGGCACTCAGGTGCCTGAACTTGTTGCACACACGTTTATTGTTACTGCAGAGAGACAAGGACGAAGACCATGAAGAAGACGGTGAGGAAAAATGCTCTAAAAAGGACCCAAACCATTTTGTTGCTTGCTAAGAGAAATTCCTTCTCTCCTGTAGCTCAGGAAGACAATTTTCTTTATTCTCTCTCTACAATGTTGCCGTGAAGCCGTCCCCCACCCTCCCCTCAATGAAACAAGTCCAGAAATGACTACTTGCTGTGTAACCTTCACAAATCCAACGTAAATGCAGCAGGTAACAGAGTAATAACGAAAATCCAAGCAAACGATCTCTCCCAGCGTCACTCATCGTGCCAGCACAGTCACGTCTGACACAACAATCAAACAACAATGCAGTCTCCAGTTCTGGAAGACGGGTAATCCTACGGTGAGCTTTTCTCACCCAAAACCGAGAATAACCTGGCACAAGGAGTTCACATATTTGCACACCGCCATACGGTGAAGTGTCTTGTCAAAATACTGCACGACTCAAACATGAAAGAAAATCCAAAATCAGACTGACCACCCATTCACTTGTGCAACCCAAACTAAAACGGAGAGTCTGGATAGACAAAGTCACGGTTCAGATGTTACTGCTACAAGGCGGCATTAGGGGTGAAAAGATGTTCCAACCAACGCTTTTTATTTATTTTATTCTCTGCTTAACCATGAGACAGTATGTCACCAACTCCAACCCCTGAATCTTTATCTGTCTCATAGTAAGGATGTCTCTCAGCCATTTTTCTGAGATCGTCATTAACAAAAAAACCAAAACAAACCACTGGAAATAAAGCAATGAGATATCACACGGGTCGCTATCCCAGCTGGGCACGGTGCGTAGCTGCCTGGCTGGCCGAAAATCATTCACGTCTCCGTGCGAGGCACCAGCCTGGCAGAAGGCCTGAGAAGGTAACGTACCATACGGAAACCAAGCCAAAGTGGACAAGATGGGTTTGGTGGAGGGATGACTCCAGACAGGGTAGATTTTTGTCTCCTCAAGGGAAAAAATAGCAGCCTGCTGGTATAAATGCACCGTACTGCTGATGGTGTGAATTTAGCTTAGAAAGCATGAATCAGAGGGAAGCTGACACCTCACCTAAAGAAAAACCATTGAGGCTGAGATAAATAAAACTTCACCTCGAGGAGAATCTTGCCAGTCAACAATGGGAACAAAAATTATCACCTTTAGGTAGGGATAAAACTAACCTTACCTGGTGTAGCAGCCAAAACTTCACAGGCCTTGAACACATGAAGGCAAAAATCCTTTGCAGGCATCTAAGCTCTCCCAAATACATGGCTGGAGGATTATTTTGCAAGAAATTTAGGTGGGTTATCCCAACCACCACAGGAAGACTTCTGCTTAAGAGGGAAAAGAACCAAACTATGCTGCAAATTCACCACCTCTGCTAAACTCTCTCCAACAAACTTGCAATTCTGTCTCTCAAGAAGGCCAAGTTTAGTCAACTTCCGTAAAAAAGAGGCTGAGTCGTTACTGTACAGAAACAAATTTCTGCCAATGGAACAGGGAACGGAGGTAAAGCAGCAAATTTCAGTGAAGGAAGAATTATCTGAAATATCAATCAGAATCCCAGACCTTTATTAAAGAATACAGATTAATTCTTTGGGAGATAATTTTATCGTTTCAACTGCTGCTGCTCAAGTGAGAGGAAGGACCTGCAGGAAAACAGGCAAATAATGCCTGGCTCAGCTGTTCGGGGAGCAGCTGTCCTGAAATCCTCATTGGATGGAACAAGCCAGGAGGTCATGGAAGTCACGATTATTTGGAATGAAGAGGGGAAACAATAGGTTGGGGCCCTGTCTTCTTGCCTTTCTCATGTCTTTTGTTAGCTGCTGCCTTCCCAGAATAGCTGGCTGGCTGGATTCTAGGCAGATCTACGTTTGGGTTTGTACATGCCTTTTCTCCCCTGCAGCTTCCTAATAAATTTTAAAAAATAAATTTAAAAAGGGACATCCCCACCTCCCCATATTTATGTATCTGACTCGTATGCTCCTCTTCCGATTACCTTCAGCTGACCGAGGAGGCCGTTGGAGGCTTTAAGCTCTTCAGCGACGGGTAGTGTAACGCAGCTCAAAACAGAGGCAGCCCCTTGAAATGTACTTTTCTCAGCTCTCTCTCTGAGGGCACAGCTAACCCCGTGCGGCAGGAGACATGACAGCTACCAAACCTGTCGAAATCACGGCTCTGCCTGCAGGAAGAATACGGCTGTTGCTCCAGTTATCACTGAGAAGCTTTACAGAGAGGGGAAAGGTTAGTGGAGACAGTCCTGTTTGTACACAGCATAACAGAACTTGAAGCACCTTGAGGGCTAACAGGGCTTGTTAATGGTTCACAAAGTTTAGAGAACAAAAAAGGCCAGAAATCGGTTTGTCAGGACGTTGCACACCATGGTAAAACATGATTCTTGTCCTGCCTTTCCACTGCAGATCTGCATGGCGTTGGGCACCTCACTTAACCCTGACCAAACCAGTGCGTCTGTCGCCCAGGCGTGCTGGGGAGCTGATTCACTGGCAGAAGCGCTTTAAAATGGCAATCCTTACAGAAAGGAACAGTCTAACTGTTTGGGCTCAGCAGAGCTAAAGTGAGAGTGTAAACAACGACTTACCCACAAAACACAGCTTCCTCACAATTTCGGATAAAGACTGACTTTTCTTGTAGAATTTTTATAATCAAGCCTCATATATCCTGACTCCCACTTCACATGAGTTTGGAGAGAAACAAGTCTTAATTTTCACTCTAGGATGAAACCGTTGTAGTCCTGCTGACTCAAAAGATAAGGTGAACCAACATAAAAAAAATGTAGCAACTTTAATTTAAGACTAGCAGTCAGTGGTGGACATTCCTTCCGTATAGCAGTGAGGATGAACACAGAGCCTGCTGAAAGAAACACTGCAAATAATATTAGGGTAATTTAGCATAATTTCTCTGATCTTAGGGTAATCTAAGATCAGAGAAAAAACATTTCTTGTTTTAAATAACTGAGGTTTCCCCACTTTTTTTTTTCTCCATACAGCTTTGATCTTGATCTACAGATTAAGGATTTTTTTTTGGGTGCCATCAGAACTGTTTAATGGGATACTTCTTGTGTTACCATCTTGGTAAAGAGACCCAGGTATGGATCTGAACAACATCTTGGAAGGAGATTGGGTGTAAGAAGGTGGCAGACAGATTGAAAGACGATTAAAACTTCATTTGATCTCCAACTCCCAGGCAAAGCATGAGAACTCCTCCCCTTTCTCCATCCTACACATACCTGATTCCCGACACCGTATTAAGAGGCAGAAGGCACAAGAATAAAAACCTAACAAAATCCAGAAATTTCCTTTTATGTTTGGGACAGGTTTTGCCTGTTTGCACAGGAGATGAAACCACAGTGTAGTTAGGTGATTTCCATTTTGGACACCCACCATCAGTAGACTTGAAATATCCTGTTGTAAGCAGTGCTGTGTGATTTACACCACCACCACGCTATTTGGGAGAGCTAACACTTGTATTTTTTTTCTAATTATATTTGGCTTGGCTTGGTTTTCTGAACTGCTGTTGCTCTCAGGTTCAACAGGAGACATGTTCCTCTAAGCTGATTCCTCTGTGGCTGAGGATTTAATCAGATCAAAGCAGCGATAAAACATGGACCTTCACCACCACCCTTACAGGGACAGCCGCTCTCCCCCATTCCCCTTTAAAATCAGACGTGAAGCAAGATCTATCTCTGGCAAATGTACGCTTTTAAAATATCTTGAAAATTTGCGACCTTCTGGGTCACTTTTCCTCCAGACAGGGTGCAAAGCTATTGGGAAGTACCAAGAAACTAAGATGCGCAAATGAATCGAGGGCTGCGCTTCATGTGAACGCATTAACCCCAGCAGACACCCCTGCGGTGGGTTTTCGACGCTCACTTCGCTCCAACACACACACTGCAGATTTCCAGCACCGCTACCTCAGACCCTCTCAGTGCTCCTGACATTCTTTCCTACAGTTTTCCACTTCTGCTTTGTAGGTCTGTGGTTCTTCTCATCCATCCAAAGACAGCACGATAGCGTGTTCAGAGTGGTGAGAAACAGGAGTATAAAAAATGTAAGTGAAGCAGCATTTCCACAGCTCTACACACAGTGAATCAAACATTAAGGCAAAAAAAATGCTTTTTTCAGTGACAATTAATTTCAGAAATTAGGCTTAATTTCACAGCAACTTCAATCATGACCTGCATGAAGAGCCAATAAGCTCTGCCATCCAATGCATGAGACCTGCTCCCATCTTCACGCTGCACAACAAAAGCCGGCCAAGTGACTCACTCCAGTGAATGCCAGAGCCACGGATGAAGGCTGCTGGATCCTGGCTCCCGATCCCATTCTCCAAACACGAGAAATCACTGGCAGTTTTGATGGGTATTATTTTCAGAGATGCAGCAGAGAACAGCTTCTCCTGAACTTCGTGGAAGTTCTGCATCAGGAGCACCAAGGGATATTTTCAATTAACGGAGACGGGCATGTTCCACTGGAAGCCAGTGTTTACTTGGTAAGCCTGCGTGGCGGTTTAGTCCTCTCCTCGCTTCCATCACTGTGACACCTTTGAGATACCAACTCCTTGGTAGGTGGGATAACATCTTCTTCCAAGCTATTCTTGACACTCTACTCCCACTCCTCTTCTATGCGTTTAACCATTTTAAAGCTGATTTGGGTCATGACTAATAGGATTAGGAACTAAAATCATGAGCTGTTAGCAGCAGTCGCACAGCTAACAGGACCCACGTGGAATGCAAGCTGGGGCAGCTTTCAGATGGGTGGGAGAGCATTCACGTTAATCTGTTCTTTCTTCCCTTTCAAATTATAATTAATATTAAAGCCGAGCAAAAAATCCCACCAAAGAAACCAAAACTTCAACTTCACTCTTTTTATAGTCAGTTTCCTTCCTTTGCCGATCAGTCTGAAACCAAAATTCCTGACAAGGCGGGATGAAGTGGTCTCCAAGCACTGCTAGGAGAGAGCAGCAACATTGAATAAATAAACGCCAATAGCCTAATTTTAAGATCCACTGAATTAAAGCAGGCAAACTTGTTTTTTTAAGTCTAGGGCCACAAGTTTTGTGCAAAACTCACTGGTTCCAGCTTCTTCCATCTCACTCTAGCTAACGTGAAGGACACATGCTCTTTTCTCGTGGGTATTTCCAATAACGGTTTCTTGTTTTTGCAGAAAAAATATTAAAACAGAAAAAGAGAACACTCCCCTCCTCCTGTTTCTGAGGTTTGGAGAACGATCTGTTTACCTGCTTTAGGGCAAGAGCAGTAGTTACAGCGGCCCGCAGGTCAGGATTACGGTACTTGATTCCTGGCTCTGCTACTGGTGTTCCTTGAACGGCTTTAGGTGAATCGAGTGACGCACATGTTTCATTAAACTACGTTAGTGCAAACAGTGTCACCATTTCTAAAGGAGTCTGAGATTTTCAAATAAAAGGCATTACAGAAACAAGATGAATGTTTTCACAGAAAACAAAAACCATAGAATCTAATTTTCCTAAATCTTTAATAGGGTTAAGCACCATTAATTCCAGCTGGGAAACTGGAAGCTCATGAGTTTTGTCTCCTACATGTTGAGCATCCAGTTTTCAAACCTTTTCCTGCAACTTCCAAATGGTTGCAGAAAACTATTGCAGGAAATAGGTGTGGAAACCCCCAACAACTCCAAATGTCACAGTTTATCATTCTGGACAAGAGCTTGCAGTTTAATTAAAGAGAAGATTTAAGTTAGCCTACAGTAATGTTCTCCAAAACGGGACATTCACGAGAGTTGCTCTTTTTTCGCTGCTTTCCCTGACACACCTCACCGTAAGATGCTGTATCAAACACATCCATAGCCTGATCCAGCACAGCAGATCTTTTCCCTATGTTCTCAAACAGTTTCTGTGCCAAGTCCCCACCTGAGTCCCTGTATGCGGAATATCCCTACTTAAAATCGGGTTCACCACAGACCAGATGTCACCAAACCTGTAGATGTTTGTCTGCGTTGGAGATCATTGTCTAGATTCCCTTGCAGTCAACAGAAAGGCAGTTCCAGACTGCAGTTCATCCTAAAGCAGATGCTTTAAAGCACACCAGATAATCTATCGATTAGCACAGGCTTAAGACGCCTACAGCGTAGGCAACCAGTAACTTCCCGGAGTTTATTCAGGTTCATGGATGAGACTTCCATATAGAGAAAGAAGTGTCTAAATATCCTTGAAAATCTGTCTGAAACCCTCTGCAAGACTGGGCCCTGTTTAAAGGAGTGATGTTTAGCATCTCTTCTCCCAGCCCACTCATGTCAGCTGACCAAGATTTGTCAACACCTTAAGACAACACTTTTATGCCTCATGCATAAGTCAAATTTATTTTGGTGGTATTTTCTCCTCCATATGAAACAATGAGGCTAAAGGATTATTTTAATGAATGGCTGTCTTTTAATGATGACATTTTTCAGCAGGACAAAAATGATTTTTTGGAAGAACAGCAAAGAAACCAGCGTACATCTCTCCCAATATAGAGGAAACCCTTTGGGTAGTAATCCGATAGTGAAAGGCAGCTCCTCTCTGTTGGCAAAGATGTTTTACCTGTAAATGCCTGAAACTGCACCCAAAATGCAGATCATGAACAATCTAAAGTTACCCTAGTGTAAAAGTGGTTTAGCCGTCATACACAAAAGTTATGGGGTTTTAAAGGCTTTTACCACTCCAGCTGCGTGCCTGAACCATTTCACCTGCCGTGGCCGTGCTCGTACCCGTGCCGGTGGCTTTATTTACAGCCTTGCTAAGGGGAGGTTACAGTTCTGCAGGAACATCCACAGCCTGACCGACGTCACCGCTGCCCCTTCAGTCCAAACAGGACTCTGTGCCCCAAACTGCACATACTCACTGCCTTGTTTCCCTTTTCCCTAGAAAGGATTCTACAGATCGGACTCTGGGAGAGAAAGAGGACACCGATACATTCCATAAAGTGCTGCTACCGTAGTGCTGAGGCTGCAGTTTTCCCCTGTCCTCCACTTCCGCCCTCTCTGATGTCAGATCACATTAAAGCAAGGATCGATCCTTCTGTCCGGCTCTTTCCCGCACAGTGCGAGCACCACCCCTCTTCCATCCCTGCCACCACCCCCAAATCTTTCAGAGGGCAGGGAGATGTGGCTGACAGCCCCCGGGCCATCGATAAGCCGGCTACACGGCTGGTGGGATAACCCGGCAGCCGTTTGTTTCATTGGCTTACAGTCAAGCCTCGTGCCTAGTAAGTATGATTACTACAAAGATTAAAATTCACAGAGGTGCAAAATAAAAATAGCAGACGCACACCCCGGGCAAGGACCAGGCTGTCTCACTAGTCAAGGTTTCACTGAGTGTCTGAACAAAGCAACCCCGTCTTACGATTCCAGCATCGCGCTCAATTCAGTTGTATACTCCTAATGTTCATTAGAGGTTTGCGCAAAATCCCGTTTTCACATCTCCAAGCATGCAGAGATGAATCTTTGTTTAAGGAATGCACAAGCACGATGCTTTCATTGCACTTTTTACTTTGCCACAAATATGCCAGGTTCCTAGGCAGAAATATTTGATCCCTATTTAAACATCCACCTCTCTGAGCCCGTGTCTTGACTTGCATCCTGTGTGAACTGTTACGTTTCAATTCCAGCCTAAATTCACGCGGGATTCCAACAGAGAAGTTCCACAGCACTAGCAGCACTCGGTCATAGCAAAGTTTCGGGGAGTCTGGATCCTGAGCTGTCCCGCCAGCCCGCTCGCTCAGAACAGACACCATTCGTGTCAGGAACGCAGGAAGAACCAGTGCAGCTGAGAAAGGGGTTGCATCCCCAACAGCTGTGCTCGCGGTGTTTTCCAGTGTTGTAAACACTGGAGGTACAATAAGAAGAAGAAGAATAGAAAGGATCACCTGGAATTGCACACGCATTCCTGCTGGGTCCATGTGAAAGCTGGAGGTACCGTAGGTGCAGTCCAGGTGACAAGAACAGTCAGGACAAATATGCACAAAAAGTCCCAATTGTGCAAAAGATACCGCAGCAGAATACAGGATAACCCCTGGACTCCAGTAACAATCAAAACTCTTCAGGCAGCCCAAGTTACCATGCCAGTGCACCTCAGTTTGCCCTGAAAATGGCCAACATGCTACTTGGCGCAGTTTGAGTAGTTTGTGTGTATCAAAACAAACTCATAGAAACACAGCACCTCTCCAAATATTTTGTAAATCTGTCATTTTAAACAAAAGGTATTTAAGTTCTAGATTGGCTAGGAATTTTTGTAAAGGAAATAAAAATGAAATATATTAAATTTTCACTGTTACCACCGCACTGACACATATACCTTTGCCACCTGCTTAAGGAAAATACGCAATCTCATTTTCAGCCTTGACTTTTCCCTCAGAATAACAACCGTATTTACCACAGCCACGTCCTCTGTCCCGTCCCGCACCCACTGCCAGGGGCCCGGAGCAGATCTGCTCCACCTGAACTGTCACATCAGTGCCCACAGCCTTGTGCCTTAACACAGTTAACAGTCAATTCTGAAAAGGACTGCTGGGCTCAACAGGATTATTTCCCACTACCAAAATGGATTTCAGATCAGAGGAAAGGCACTCCACTCCCTGCTCTATGAACTAAAAGCCACTCTATCGATGAAGCAAATGCTGCAGCAGTGCAAGTGCCACGCACAATACCCACAGCTGCTCTGCTCGGAGCAAGAGGAAATCCATTTCCAAAGCTCATCCGGTTTTGGTCTCGCTCCTAAGCCTGCTCAGCAAGGCACCACGCGTGTACCCAGAAGAGAGGGAAATCCAGCGGCTCCAAGCTTTGCTGATGGAGCAAAGCTGATTATTTTAGCTGCTGCCAGAAGCTCACAGGATTTCAGGGGACGAGCGTAGCAGTGCAGGTGTCTGTGAAAATAAAGAGAAACCACCAAGTCTCCTGGGAGGAGGGACTCAGAGGAGGAGGGGAATTATTGTGGTTTAGAAAAGGGAAGGGGTTGGTCGAGAGAAATGCTATAAAAGCACCATGACGACAGAATAGGGTGATGGAAAGGTCAGTCCCTTTCAATAATGCTCTTTTTTTCTTGTCCAAATGAAACACTTGGCCACGTCCATCGCCAGAGTTCAGTTGGAGGTAAATGGCCAGACAGGGGGGCCATAAACCGTCTCGAGATGCGACGCTGTGCTGCGATGGGGTGCCTGCCTTTCCAGCCCTCTTCCCCAGCCTTCTGTCAGGGCAATTTCCACAGCAGGAGCCCGCACAACTCACCAAACAAAAGGTGCTCTTGTGCACATCGCAGGCACCGAGCTGGACTGGAACTCCTGTTTACCTCAAGCAACCACCTCCTGATGCCTAGAGCCCGTCACGAAGGATGGCAGGAGAGAAAAAGAAGGTATTTTCAATAACGAAACAGTGATTAATCCTGATAGGCAGGCAGCCCTTAGAATTACTTTTCAGCTGCTAGTGGTAGGTGGTCAAATTATACCTTTCCATCACATTTCCCACTATACTGCACATCTCCTCGGTACATTTTCTCATGAAACACTGTAAGGTTGCAGAACAATTAAACCTAACCACTGAGTAATTCCCACTCCTATTTTTTCCCCCCTAATATGAAATCATTCTTTCTAGTGCTTTAGGAAAATAAATGTAAGCTCTAGAGCTCCAACTCAGTACTAACGCACAAAAATGGTGCATTATAGCGAGAGATGCAATACAAAGCCTTCTTGTTCCACAGCAGTGGGTGCTACGGCCAGCTGAACGGTCATCTAAAGTTCTCATCTATGTATGACAGGTGGAAAAGCTTTCAGGGAAGAAAAAAAAGGATTATTGTATAGTGAATGTTTTTGATACTATACAAATGAGGACATTTCCTGCCTATCACAACCTTCCTTAAGACTGGGAGTTTTCTCTTTGTTATTTATTCACTGACAACTGACAAATTCACATCCCTCTAATTTATTTCTTAAGAACACAGAAGAGGTGGCACATAAGCAAGTATGTCAGGGAGCAAATATACAACACTTGAGCTCCTCTGCAGCAACAGCCAGAGTAAATCTTGGGCAGCTCTCCATGCAGTGATACAGCTTTCACTTCACCACTAAGGGTGAGCTACCACCTATTGACAGCAGCCCAAAGTCTTTTATCAAAGTACCCAGCGTACGGCAAGTTCAAAACTTGTTTTCTGCTTTATTTATCATTTGGTTTTTAATGCTGTCTCCTTCACACACTCCTTTAGAATAATAAAATGGAGTAGCTCCTTCCATTCCAAGTTAAATTTTAATATGCATAACCTGGGAATCTAAAAAGAATATGCAATTTTTATTTTTTTTTTTCCTCTTTCTTTCTCAGATCCTAAAACTTCAGCTCCTCCCTGGCAAATTCTCTATCATACTTTTCCCTAGCGCTATCAGTTCTCTTTTCATGGTCACTAACAATCTTATAATCCAGCCTACAGCCTCTGCAGAAGGAGCATGAGGCTCTTAAAGAGCTGCACTAACACGGAATGTTTGGATGTGCCGAGTAGAAAAAAAAAAAAAAAAAAAAAAAAAAAAAAAAAACCAACTAGGAAACGAGCAGAACACCACAGACAGCAATTGTAACAATACCTTGCCGCCTTTCTACGTATTCCACAGCGTGACTCATTCGATCCTAACAACGCCTGCGAGACAGGAAGTGGCACGATCACTGTTTAATAAGTGGGGGAAACTGAGGTAGAGAAATGGGAACGTACTTGTCCAAGGTCCCACACCAAACTAGTACCAGAACAAACAGAATCCTCTCTCCTACCCACAGCCTTGCGCTTTCCTCTGAAGCAGTTACCCTTTAGCCAACAAACCGCTCACGCTGAATAGGTTGATGAGATCCTTTCAGTAGCATCCACTCTGTTATGACTTCGTGAAGAGATCACCAGAATGGAAAAGAATTCGAGCTGTTAAATTACATAAGCGTGTAGTCACCACCTAGCAATGGAGAAAAAAGGGCTGGATATTTTCAGTTACAACTAGATTTTCTAACCAGATGGCCAGGAGAACTGACGTCACTCACATTCCAAATTATAGAGCTGCTTGAAAGCTGCTCCAGCATTAGGGATGCAACCAGGCCTGCATTCTAAGTCCGTTTTCCAAATCCCATTCTGCAAAGCTATTAGGAAGGGGTTTGCTGTCATTTTTTGCTACGCTGTTGAAAATCTGCTTCTTCTGGGACATACATGTCCCAAGCTCCCTCAGAGATGCTCACAGCTCTTTTTCCTGGAACAAGGGCCCAATTCCGCACCGCAGAAGAAAACGCCAGCAACGCACAGGAACTCAGGCAGTGCAACAAGACAATGGGAAAAGGAAGGCAGAAAGTGGAAATCTGCCCGTTCTGAAGTTTTACATTTCAGCTTCAACACAGAATCAACTAAAATATTTCAGATCTGCTGTACTTTTTGCTGCTTTTTTTTTCTCTCTCTCTTTTCTTTTTAAATTTAAGAGCAAAAAGTCAGTAAGAAGCCAGCAGGAGCTTTGCAGCACAGGGAACGCTGGATCAGATTCAAACGTAAGAACCCTCTCCATCTCAGCTAAGTAAAACGTCTGAACAAGTGCCAAAAACCCATCAGTCTTTGGCTGGACATTTTCCCACCTTCAATGAAATTAAATACATAAGGGGCTTGCAAAACATTTTCAAACCAAGCCATTTCAGAGTTACGGGAGACCAACAGAGAAAACCAGAAAGATCTGAAACCACAATATGTTCTGGTTTATACTGCAGCACCTTAAGAATCAGAAAAGTAAAATAATGTATTTTAAAACACTGTTCCTCCTGAGATGCGGTATTACTGCACTTCAAGACGGCTGGCACATGTTCGTGGCAGCCTGTAGGGTACGTACAGCTGCACCGCATCCCTGCGACAGGACGAACGTTTCTGACTTCAGAAGCTGCTCACCAGAGCCAGAGGACAGCTCTGGGCAGCGCACACGCAGAGCTGAAGCCTGTACCGTGAACCGGCCTTAAAAATGAGCGTGAGTGTCACTGGATGGCATTATCATTGTTTTTCTGACCATTGCAGTAACATTTTAAGATTAACCACCGGGAGCCTGGAATTAATGCATATTTGCAACGTGTTCCGAGATCCACAGAGAGAGCTGCAAAGCACTCTCACTACCTGCACACACAAAAGAGCAACAGGAAAGAGCTGTTTTCACTGGCTATTACCCCTGAAGAGACACAAGAGGAACGTCAGTAAAAGTAATCTGTTGCAAAATATACAATTTTGAAGGTGGTAAAGGAGAAGGAGTAACAAGAACTTAAGTTCTGGTGCTTCTAGCAAGAGGTGTATTTCTTTTACCCGCC
>JAAGAY010006907.1:47941-68141 GCA_011801015.1 Ardeotis arabs | reverse complement strand
TTTTTTTTCCCCCCCCCCCCCCCCCAAAGTAAGCCCAGTATGAGTTGTGTCTGGAAGCTGGCACGTGAAAGCCTGCCAAGTTTCCATGCAAAATAAAACCTTTTATTTGTTCAAATTTCTTTCTCCCCCCTCTCCCCATACAAAAGATTAATGGTTTGGCATAGAACGATGAATTATACATTCTAGTTTAATTATGATGAAATATGTTCTGGAGGGATCAAAAATTGGGAGGGGAGGAGGAGGAAGGAAAGGGGGAAGAGAACATTAGGGGAAGCAAGAAGAAAAGGGAAAGGAACTCAAGGAACTTTTGGAAAGCTGGGACAGGGTAGGACGTGCTACTGCTCACAGTTTTAGAAGAAAAGCCAAATGAAACAGAATAGGGAATGAAGGATTTTGGAGATGCGCAGTACTAGCCCTAAGTTAGACACCAAAACGCACCCAGAGCCCTGCTCACCCTGACAGTTACTGAATGTTTGACTGGGAGAGATCCCACCCAGTTTGTCTGGGAGCACGTGCATCCCTTAGGGAAGCAGCTGTGGTAACTTCACGACTAAAGCACCATTTGCAAATACAGGCTATCTGCAGTGGGAGACAAAAACCCCAGTTACAGTATTCCGTATTTCTTTTGGCATCGTAACTGTTTGCTGTAAAAGGCCACTGAGCCAAAAGGAAAGTGCCTCAACTATACAAGTTCCGACCTACCCCTGCACGAAGAGATGAAGGAGCACTCGGTAACGCCGCTGCAGTCATCAGGGCACGGAATCTCGTCCTCACCATGGATGCTGTGACATAACGGCCGCTACACCAATTACTCAGGGCACGGGGAGGGCACGGGGGGGTTGATTTCTTCCTCCCACAGATGTCTCATACAAAGATTCCCCTTCACAGATCTACTGCTTAGCTGCCAGCTTTTAACTCTTTCATTTTCCAAAATGTTATACAGCACATGCAATCAGCAAAACTTCTCAAGAAGGTAATATGACTGTGATATTCCAATAAAGTGTTGTCTTGTCTACTCCACCCTCAAAAAAGAACAAAAAATACAGTACTAAAGAGGCAATCTTATTTTTACAGATTGTCTTTAAATGGCTTAGTGCTTTTCTTCAAATGGAGTTCTACCTAAAACCCAGATCAATTAATGTAATAGTTACTGTACCAAGGAAAGCTAATGGCAGCTGTCACTTCCCAAGATCTACAGCTGCCACGATGGGGCGGGGGGGCTGTGTCGCTGAAGCGCTGGAGAAGCACTGCTCACGCTGTTGTTGTCGGCTGCTGTTCTCGGCACACCAGGCTGTAACACGGCTTCACGCATGCCCCAGGCCTGAGAAGGCCAATCCCATCACCGATCCTGCTTTATGTGCGCCACTTCCACAGCTCCCAGAGCCCCTGCCCCAGCAGTAACTGGGTGGTGTACACCTCTCCTCGGGCTCCAGTCGCCCCCCCGAACTGAACCACCAACCACGACTCCAGCACTACCGGGACCATGGTGTCCAAGTGCTTGTCCGAAACAAACCACAACCCAATGTGATGCATTTACACGGAAAACAACCAGGAAAACACAGGAGTAACTGACCAGCTCTGTAGCGCAAAGCACACACAACACACACACGGTCCTGCAATCTTCCCAAAAGCTCCGAAGCCCCACAGCTGGCTGTGGAAAACTCACCAAGTGACAAAGCAATCCACTAACCTGATATATTTCAAAAGTTACTCACTGAATATACAGCCTGTATCAGGTGGTCTGCAGTCTTCCAAGTTATTATCCTTGGTAATAAGGAAAACTAACGCTCTAACTGAATAAAGTCCTAGTGTCTGGGGGAGAGTCTCAAGATTGCACTCCTAAAAAAGGAAAGTACATCTTGCTCACCTCTGCCCATCTCCACCGCTGTGACTGTGTACACTGCGGACACTAATAACTCCGTGGCAAAACACTACGCTTATTGATAAACACAGGGTGCCACACACATCTAAACGTCCAGTTGTGTTAAAAAGCAGGACTGGAGTCACTTTATAAATACTTTTAATCAGTGAAAACCAGCTATTAATTGCAAACCTAATGTATTGTAGACCGAGACATTTCTATAAACTCAAGAACTCTCCAAGGAACATACTGGGTAAATAATAGTCTTATAGTCATTAAAGGCTCTTTGCTTCTCCATGCGTTGGGTTTTCGTGCCCTAACTGGTATTTTATTACACATCAGTTGTCCTAGACAATTGATTATCTATCACGATCAAGGGAGGTGAAGAAGGGTTGTTTGACTACAGCTATTAAAGATCCATAGGATCTGCTAAATAGGGAATAATTACTCCATCGCTTTCTTAGTTTCTCTTCACTCTCCCTTCCTTGGCTATAACAAAGGCCGTTTCCATCAGGGCTCACGGCACAAGCCGGGATCTCCCACAGCTCACCTCACTGAGGTGTGCCAGACTCAATTCTCCAGGAACCACCACCTCACCCCCGCCAGCTGGTTGCTTTGCCAGCCTGGGAGCTATCACAGATGTTTACTTACAACAAGAACCATATTACTAACAATGCAAGTTTTGGTTTTTTAAAAAACCAAACCACAACAAAACCCATCTCTTCTATTATCGGGCAATACAAACTCAACTGTGAAACTGCAGTTAATGGACTTGAAGGGATCTCCCTGGAAATTTAACACAAAACTAATACAAAACCTGGGGGTACCTGCACTGGATGGTTTGACACGTAACTTTTGCAAGTACTGTTCCCGCAAAGACACAGATTCTAGGTGTTAAAATAGTTTCCCGTATGTACGATGGGTAAAGGATTCAACAACAATATAAAGGCCAAATATTTACCTCTGTTCTCTGTAAGGACAACAACTTCTCAGTGTTTGCATTGTATGCAGAATTTATTTATAAGCACGAAAACAAACTAAATTAATGTGGGAAATGAATTTCATCCGAGGAGGCAAAATGTTCTAAGAAGCATTAGTATAAACTCATCAAACAATGGAAAAATCATCCTGTGACAACCTTCAAGAAAGGACTTCTCAGCTTTCCTATGCCAGATCTGCCACCGTGAACTTTGCGCTCTGAAACCCACGTTTTAAGTGCTGGGCTGGGCCAGAAAACCGCCCGAGTTCCTCCATGGTTCGCACCACAGTTTATTTGTTCAATCACAATGATCACAGCTTGGCAAAGTATGCTCAGTTCACTACTTTGCCAAATTTGGGCTTTATTTAAGAAAATCAGACCCAGAAGACAGAGTAATATAGGAATTGACTACGGGCATCTTAGTCTCCAGAAAAGGGAAACGATTCTTTATGAGCAGAGTAACAGCACTTTCTCATCCACTGATCTCAAGCCACCCTACTACCAGGTAATTACCATCATCACTACCGTTTTACACGTGCGGCACGCAGAGGAGTGAAGCAACCTGCCACGTGGCAGAGCCAGGAACAGAGGAACAGCGCTTGAAACCAGGCTTGGGAAGATCATCTTCAAGGTTTTAACAGACACACAACCCATTCCTCTCTAAATCATGTGCGGTCTGTGGAGTCGAGTCAAGTCCTTGAAAGAGTGAATATTCTAGACATACAGACAAAATAAACAGGCTTATAACCCAAACATCCAGCACAATTAGACTAAATTGTTGATCATTCCAACAGCCTGAAAAGAATAGATGATGAAGAAACATCTGTGTAAATTAAAAGGATACTTACAGTCAGAGGAGCCTTGCTGGAGGTTCCAGGATGCTCTGTAAACACTCCCAGCAGCGTTCCTGCCCTTTGTGCTAACTGCGAGCCAGCTGTTCGGCATTTCTATCTTGTCAATATACTTTACCATTCCTATTCAGACTTACAGTAAGGTAGTAAAGGCTTTTAGTATAAACAATCTTTCTGAGAAGCAAATGTTTTTGCCCAGATTCAATGTGAACAGCTGGAGTAACGTAACACAGATAACACGGAAAGTGAAAGAGGGCAAAGCAGGTATTGCTATTGCACTGCATAGCTGAGCTGCTTTGGAATTCATCCTGAAAACAAACAATAGGAAAATCACAAACTCCAAACACTCTGTTCTTTCCCAAATACTTTATGAAATAAAGTTGTTTGTATGTATTACTCCTGCTACACCTCTTCATTACCTTTGTCCTGCTCTGGACGGTCTCATTAATTTGCTTCATTTTCTGCTAAATGAAATTTCAAGAAGTAAGGAAGTCAATGCCTCTCCACGCATTTCTAGAGCACTAAGCACAGAAGGTCACGGTTCTTGTTTCCAGTCTCTACTACAGAACAAATAACAGTGAAACTGGGCTTGGTGTCACTGCGCCACGGAGCCTGTAATCACAAGGCGGGATCAGAAAGGGACACACGACGATGAGCATAGAAAGAAACAAATGTCATCAGATGAATGCCAAGACAATGCCGATGGAGCCATTCCACATTTACAGAACTGTCACAGAGAATAAAATCTGAAACTTGGGGGGAAGATTCAGACCGCTCACTCGCACAGATTATCCTTAACCACTGAATACACAGAACTGGGAGAGGAATCAACACAAATTCAATTCTTTCAATTGTCTATCCAAGAGCCTACTTTGACATAAACCTGGAATAATTCCAAATTGTTGGGAAGAAAGAGAGAAAAACAATTAAAATGACTTGCTGAAACTCCTAAAAGTAACAGATAACGCAATACAAAGACATTTTTCTCTCGTGTCTTTACAGAATGAAGCTTAATCTGGCTGAGAAACTGCTTACACTTAGGCTACAATTCTGGATTTTTTTTTTCCTTTCTGAGGTCAAAGCTGTGTATTTAATAAGGTCTCAGTTAATTATATATGCATATGGAGTTCACAAACTGAGTCAAGAGAGACGTTTTGTGCCATTTTTGATAACAGTTCAGCAAAGACTTAAACACCTATTTAGCACTCAATCTATGAGTCAACACTTCAGCACTGACTCTCTACGCTGCTGGCTTTTTCCTATGGCAACCACCATCATCACTTAAACGAAAACACTCTAGAAAAACAGAAAAGGGGGAATAGGATTAAATCTTTGCCAGCTTGGGTTCTTCTATGATGAAATTAGAAGTAAAAAAAAACATAGTTAGGGGATGGTGCAGAGCTGTCTGCAGATTCTTCCACAGGTCACACAGAAATGCAGGGAGAGGAAGGAAGAAACGGAAAGCTAGGAAAGGACAGAATCTAGCTCAATTTATGTTCTCTATATTCTCGTTTTTTCATACCAGTGGTGGCTCAGAATGCTGATGCATGTGTCTTTTGAAAGTTAACATTTAACAGAGATTTCAGGTCTACCGAATTCCAAGAAATAAAAATAAACTCTTGCCTTGCTGCAGCTGCCAGCTGAGGCCAGCGTTTACCGCGGGGCGCGCTGGGAACCGAGGAGATCTGGGGTGGAAGGGCTCCAGCAGACTTGCTGGCCTGTGCCCCCTCCCACACACACGACTGCCAAGCCCGGACCCACTGCGCTCTTCTCTGCGCACGCGTGCCCCTTATCAAGCCTTTTCAGCTACGCATTATTAGCGGAGTTATTGCAAATAATCATTTTTACTGCGGTCAGTAAACCGAAGAGCCTCCCTAGTACGGCAGGCACTGTTCAGATTCCCCGTCTCTGTCCCAAACACGCCGCCACTGAAGCACATCCTTCGGCGCGCAAGGGCACGGGATCACTGTGCCTGCAGCCGCCAGCCCAGGGCCGGGCTGCTGAAATAAGGAGGGTTACAACAGAACTGTCTCAGCCTCCAGACCGTGTTGCAATTAAGATATTTGAAACTGCCCTTCCTGCAGTGTCTGAATTACCAAAATAAAAGGGCAGATGTGGTTAAGTTTACCAAGTGTTCTAGGCTTTGTTCTAAAACCAACTGCTGTTTGCAGAAAATCTGCATTTCCGAGGTTCTTTTCCATGCTGACCTGTGGTCTGCAGCTAAAACGCTCCTCAAACTGACATTGTTCAAAATGTCAGGACATCCTACAGGTCATCAGGGCATCCAACAGGAACAGCCAGGTTCTAAACAAGGCACCTATGGACAACTTAAAACAACATTAACAATGACAAAATCCCGTGCCAGCTAGTCCATCTTCTTCTTACCACTGAATTACTTTCCATTGTAGGCCAGACAGATGACGATCCACTGCGTATGCCTGTACATTTTCCTGTACTTTCACCTGTCTAATCCTCAGGTGAAAATGCCAGCATACAACAGGTAAATACAACATTGTTTGAAAACAAAATTATCTGTTTAGTAAAAAATAAAAGATACACTGGACTGCCTGAAGCAAGCATACTTTCATCTTGAGATTGTCTTTAACGTGCAACATGCTGATGGGTCTATTTTCTTCTTTTAAACATCTTTTCTCTGTAAAAACAATATATAAAATAGAGCTTGCCTTGTGAATATTCCTGAGAATATCATCTACCTGTAAATCAATTACACTGAGCCCTAAGGTGCAAATAATCATGCCCACAGAGTACAGAATTTGTTCCTTGATTTCTAATGTAAAATGTGGAAGCAAGAGGAGGCCAAAATGGGACACGCTCATCAGCACGGGAAAGCTTACACAACCCAGAACTAAGAATTTCTTTAAAGGCAGATACCCAAAGTTCTATGAGTCAGCATTTCTGAGAGAGGTACCTTTAAGTCTCAAAAAGAAGGAAATTTCTTATAATGAGGAACAACTGAATATTCTGCTGTGAGAAACTGCACTGATGGGTTTTTTACTTCAGCTATACATGCCTGTATACATCCTTTGACTATTTCTGAAGGCAATAAAACCAAAACTCAGGGGGAAAAAAAAAAAACCCACAGAAATTCTGTCTGGTTTCTACACAAAACCATAAATTGCTCCCAGCTTCCCTGAAACCCAGCTCCAGGTCTGGTCAGAAAACAAGATTCACAATCTCAGTCCAAGACTGAATTATTAATTATTACAGCGACACCTGAAGAGCCTAGAATTTGCTTCTACTTTGAGGTCTGGGACAGAGAGAACATCAGCTCTTGTTCAGGACTGCTTTGGTTTCTGTCAGGAGGGAAATGAGGGTGGGGGTCTCACCTCTAGTTAACCCTGCAGCCCAAAGCTACAACACGGAGGAACAAATCCTGCAAGGCCGCGCTGAACACAGAGAACAAGCAAAGGGCTCACCAAGGCAGGTCAGCACCAGGGGCTGGCTGGAGTTGCTCTGTGTTAGAGACCAGAGATGCAAACCACTTCGGAAACCACCCAGAAACACAACTATGAAGCAATATATTTAAGAACTGACATCTCTCGAGGGGATGGAGGCCGGAGCATTAATCTGAGGGCAGATAATTTCTTCTTGATTTGTTTTGGTTCCTTTTGCATCCCGATCAGAACACGTAATGCCTCGCCACTTTACAGGAAGCTACGAGAACTCCCTGGAGCCAAAATCTTAAGAGACATCTTCCGTACCAGGCAGACAGAGAGCAAGATGATAAAACCCATTCACTGCCATTAACGGAAAAATTGCAGGGGCTTTTATCTGATGCCAGAGGTTGCTACCAAAACACTGGAAATATATCCACTAAAATGTAATTTACAACACAGATGGGAAGAGAGGGGCAGCAGTCTGGAACTGCTCCTAAAAGAACAGAGTGCAGAGCTTGCTGAGATTAACTTAAAAACCTGAGAAAGGCAAGGGAGAGTCTGGAACCGCTTGCATGAAACACTTGCTCCATTAACATCAAATTCTGCAGCTCATCCGGGGGCTCTGACAGAAACACAACCTACAGCACCTCTGTGATCCACCACGGGTGAACCCTGCTCTGTTTCCCACACCACTGGACATTCCAGCTGGGTTCAGCCATCAACTAAACCGGCTTCAGGGCCAGAAAGCATCCCTGCCGAAAGCACGCCTCTGTTAAAGGTACATATATTTCAGTCTGACTTTGCAAGCCTGGGAAGGCAAAAACCCCCACGTACAGTTCAGTAAGGGCGGGGAGAGGGATGAAATCAAGATTTCACCTCCAGAGCACACGAGGATCACATTTCTTCTCCACCCTGTACTCCCCTCACCACCCTCCCCCCCTTCCTCCTTCTCCTTTTTTAATACTCTTCCAGGTCTGGCAATCCCTATGTTTTTTTTCCCTCCATAGAAACCGACATAACAGCAAGTTTGAGCCAGCCTCCAGCTCCACAAACACAGCCTGGCCCAAGACAGACACAAGAGAAATACGGAGACATGGAAAGAAATGTCCGGGATACCCGCAGGCTGCCAAGCACATCTGATCCTTCAAGGTACTGTTCTGAACTGCCCCGGACCAAGGCAGCAGTCCCACCTATCCAGCACTGCGAGGCCTCTCCAGGAAAGCAACGGAATGTTGTGCCCTCCACGCCACCACGGATACAATTTTACAGCAACAAAAGTTTTGCTAACTTCTTGCTTTTTATCTGCCTCATTTTTTTCCCTCGGGCAGTTGGCAGGAGAAGGAACACTTACAAAAGGAGAGGGACCAGGTATCCACACGCTGACTGAACCAGGCTCGGAGGGTCTTCTAGAACACTCACCAGACCGCGGAATCCTAAGACCCTGCAATAAAAGCCAAACAGCTCATTGACATTTCTCTGCAAATAGTACTTGCACAAAAAATGGACCTAAATGCGTTCTGTTCTCCACTAAAGAGACACCTGTGACATGGGATAAACGCAAAGACAACTCTCAAAAAGGTTATGCTGAGTTCCAAAGAGAAATAAAATTAGTGGCAATGGTAGACCAGCAAAGATTTCCAGCTTAAAGCCGGCCTAAGAGAAGGAAGCAGCATTCCTTCTCCCAAGTTCTATTCCACACGACAACCCTTCTGAGGAACCACGAATCCGCAGGTGTTATCTTTCCTGGATACGACCAAAGCCAAATCACCGCTGCCTTGGGGACGTATCTACAGAGATCCATCCATCCACGAGCCATGTCTCCAGTCCTTCCGACTTCTGTGTCTTCCCATCTACGGCAAAAAAAAGCCCGTGTTTCTGGAAAGGGATTATCCATGCCGGCAGCTCCAGCTCCAGACTGCTGGTTTGTACTGGGTGACCTAGTAAGGCTACTGCAGTCTGCTCTTCCTCTCTGCCAGGGCAGGGCTGCCCCAATGCCATGGCCTTGGGACGCCCTGGAGAGTTCCCTAGAACAGGCTGACCCCCTCTACTGCGTAAAACAGCTCACTGTTCATCCACTTACGTTCACCTAACACTCACATTACACTCGTGAGCGTAACTCTGAGTTACACCCACGACACACTCTTGACGTGCACGCTCTCGCAAATAGGACGTTTCTTTGGAGGTTTTTTGTACTAACAAGCGATGAAAGAGGCCTGCTGCTGGCTGGCACTGCCCTTGCTCTGGAAGATGCTTACGCAGCTCTGAGGGCTCCATCTGGCCTGGCCAACCCAAACATGGTAAATATTTATCTCTTATAGTAAATATTATCTTTTCCTTTCTCACTTTCCCTTAGAGTATGGAGGTGAACTTGATGACAGAGGTCGGAGGTTTCAATGTGTATTGTACTCCACAGACACAAGCACAGTACCTTATTTTGGAACTTTTACTGTCCGAAGTCATCTTAAGAACAACTTTGCATTTAAAAAGAAAAAGAACAGTTTCATCACTTTGCACATAACCATGTACTTTTACTATTCTAGCTTCATCAATCTCCATGTGGCCATAAAAATAACAGCTTACTCCAAAACCAAGACAATATGGAAGAAAACTGAAAACAAAGTAAAAGTAAGTCTTTTTGGCTATCTGCTGCTCCATTTTAGCTCTTCAGCGCTCACTGGCCCACGGTGAACTTCACAGCTCATCCCACCAGACACCAGCACTCCACTGCCTTTGAAGCATTTCTGAAGCACCGCTGTCGGAGCCTGCACACAGCACAACACACGCTGCCCCGGCCTTTCACAGGTCTCTTAAGCCAAGCATCAAAAAGGACAGTGTAAATCACCAACTGACCTTAAATTGTTGTTTTATTTGGGTCACATCCTTCTAATACAGCTTACAGCCAGTCAATGGCTGCAGCTAACCAATAATAACAGAATGGGGAGAGACAGAAGACTTCACACTTTAAACACTAAATTTTATGAGGAAAACCCAAGGATGCCCAGAAGGACACATGCGATGGTCCACTATCTTCAGAACAGTACACAGTACTGAGAAGCAGGACTCTGGAGTTCTTTTTCCACCCTGACGTATAAGGACAGATCCTTGAACCTAGCTAGCATGTTCTCATGCACATATGAAATAAGCATAATAAGATTATGAAACAGCACCTATCGCAGATTTGAAGGACAAATTCAAACACGACAGAAAAAATCACGTGCCCAGAATCGCACCAAATAAGCAGCAGTTTGCCGTGACAGTTTACAACACTGCGGCACACGTCACTCACACACAACTTTGCAGGCATCTAAACGCATGCAGATAAACCAGACATTTTAACTGACTTTCTGCAGTTGGAGAAACAGACGTAAGAGGACACAATAATTTGCCGCAAAAACCCAGTATAACTAAGAACAAACCCCAATTTCTCTGAAATCCTGTTCTGTGCCCTAACCCACCGAACAGCTCAGCTCTGTGTCAAAGCCACGTCTAGCTGTTAGGCAGTTCTCCTTTATCTAAGCAACATGGATCTACGCTTGCAAGAGCAGAAGGCTGCTTCCAATGTTCAAATGAAGTTCTGAGTGGAGAGACTGTGAGAAAATACCTTGCTGGATACTGATCTGCTCCATTACTGCACAGCTTTTCATACAACAAAGTAAGGCAAGAGAGGAGAACAACGAAGTAGTTAAAATGGAAGAAATTATTTATTACAGTTTAGGGGTTTGTGTAGTATTTTTTGTCTTTCAGCAAAAGAAGCCTCAAACCTTTGAAGAAAAAGGGAAAAAAGGTCAGAGTAAGTGAACTCCCAGCCTTTGCAATTGTGGCATTACAATTATTCTGGACATTAGGTAAGAAAAACAGCATAGCTACAGAATATGGAATGCCAAGTGAAAACAACTTCTGCTATCAAAAAAGGCAGGCTCAAAGCTCCCTCGCTGCTCTCTCCCTCCCAATCTGCAGGAAACACCGGCCTCCCTCGTGGACTCACTGGCCTCCCTCTGCACTCAGAAAGCAGCAAGGGACAACAGAACAGGGCACAGAAGGCTTCCAAGCAGAAAGTTAAAGGAATCCACCTTTTCAGAAAGGAGAAGAAAAAGGGCAGAGTGCTCACCACCAATGACACTGCTCTGCAGACTGGCAAAACAGCACGTGCAGGACAAGACTGCCGACTCCTGCTTTTGTGGGGTCCCTCAGGACAGACGGTGATTCAACCCTGGAAAGAAGGAAGTTCCAACATTCCCTCCCCTCTCCTCTCTTTAAGGATAGAGAGACAGAAGGCTCCAGAGCACCACCAGAGAAGCTGGCATTACACTAGACCCCATCTGCTCTTCCATGCTGTCAGAGAAAGAATATGGTTATGTGGAAAATGCAGCAACTGCAGGTTTTGGGAGAAAACGCCCCGGGCTAACAGCTGCATTCTGTGAGATGCTACACACCACACCTGTAACGTAGCCAGGCCTGCAGCACACCGTGAAAACATGACGCGTGTTTCTGATGGCAGCTAGAAGGCTTATGTGCATGGAGAAGGTGCTTACGCAGACGACTGATTCAACTGCCACGTTGGTGGTGACCTAACGCTTTGTGCCAGGACAGAAACCATCATCCTGTGTAAAGCAGAGACGCAGACTCTGAGACTCAAACGCAGACAGTTAAAAGTCTGGACCCTCCGTTCCCCCCATGCACTTCCTCGGGACATTCTGCTACCTCCGTGCACTCCCTTCAACCTTAATAAAGGCCAAGAGAAGAATCAAACAACTCTCGTGTTTCGGTTAAGCCACATCGGAGATTCCCACCAATGAGCTGTCATGTGACTTCCAGAAAGTCATCTTTGATTCACCCCAGCTCAAGAGAGACTGGGATCAATTAATCTGAGCGAAACTCCAGTTCTCGTTCTGTAACTTCACCAGCGTATCATGTAAACATCACAAAGGAGAACTCCTCCTGCATCCTCATCAGCCTGCTCCCATTTTCCCTCTTGCCTGCTGCAGTTCCTCTGTGACTCAGTCACGCATTTGGTCTGACTCCAGAACGCAATTGCACCAGCAATAAACAACTTTTCTCAGAATTTTATTCCCGGCCCCTCTTCCCCATCCTGCATATTTTGTCTGAGACTGTGGTTCAAAACACCCAGACAGAATTATTGCAACCCATCTTTTTTACACACTGTGCAGACTGTCTCCTCAGCATGATGCATTTTTAATAGGTTTTCTAAATGCAGACAACCAGGCTGCTAATAACAAGTTGGTTTTTCTCCCCCCTTTCTTTCTTCCTCCTTTTTTTTTTCCACAAGGTAAAGCTGCTGCTCTTAGAGCTTTAATGTCTGACTGCACCTTACTCAAAGGAACGCAGTTTATATGGCAAACAATTGCAAAATACATAGCACTTGAATTCTTCAGACTGTAACATTCACCACTGGAAAGGTGCTAGTGCCTGCTTGCCACTTCTGTTAGTTCCACCACAAATTTTACTCTCACAAGCCACAAAAAGAATATTATT
The DNA here is from genome assembly GCA_011801015.1 of Ardeotis arabs. Classification (NCBI taxonomy): domain Eukaryota; kingdom Metazoa; phylum Chordata; class Aves; order Otidiformes; family Otididae; genus Ardeotis; species Ardeotis arabs. The sequence continues at coordinate 55,559 of JAAGAY010006907.1, read as the reverse complement.
TGAACATGAATTCAACAAAAGATCTCAGGCTGCTGTAGAGACAGAAACTCCAGATTTAGCATGCCACAGGCAAAGCCCATCTCCTCCTGCAACACCTGGACAGTTTGTGGAGAACTCCTCCTTCTTGTTGGACTGAGATGAAGCAAAGACATCATGCTATCTGGTTAGAACACCTTTCACCTCCTCTCTCCCATTTCTTTACTTTGCATCTAACCCCTCTGCTTCCTTGGCACCTCCTAAATTGTAAGGCTCTCTGTACAGATCACTCCAGTTACCTGAAAAAGCGCTGACCCTGCATCGCAACGTGTTGCTTTAACGTACGCCCCAGGTGCGACAGGCAAGCTGCTAAATAACTGCAGCGAGGAGGAGGATGGAAGGCAGTAAGCAGGAGGTTTTGGCACTGCAGATGGGTGGGTGGATGGATAGATAAACAAAAGATGGATAGGCAGGCATTTCCTTGCTATGAAAGAAAAAGGCATCACCCTGCTTAAGCCTTCCTAAACTGATTGCCCTTACAACCTTTAAAAGCAAAGCTACAATTTAGCTTCACTTTTGCTGAAAAAAAATACGCATATAAATAAAAAACAGGAGCACTGATGTCACTAACTTCTTTTCCCCCTGCTTTTCCAAAAACGGAACTTTAAAAATGGGCCAAAATTCAGGAGAAAAGGCTCTACTGTCTCCAGAGCTAAAATGTACCAGTTTGACTTGGCAGCTGAACAAGTTTCCACTGATTTGATGCTTTCCCCCTCCTCGAATTCTCCCATCCAAATGCAGCTGGAAATGTCGTTAGAGAAAAGAAGAGGCATTTCCTGTGCGGTTCCCCCTTCCCCCACCACATTCTTGGCACAAAAGGCAAGGGAAAAGCTAGAGAGACAGAGTGTGCATAAGAGGGAGAAAAGAGAGGCAGTGTGCAGGGATTTCTGGCTGCTCACCAGAAAACGTACAACAGGAATTGCACGACTCAAAAGAGACAATTTACCCCCTTTCTCCAAGGCTCTGAAACCAAGCCGATGAAGCTTGGTTCAGTATGGAACCGCGGGCAGAGACAGCAGCGTGGCACTACAGCCTGGACAGGATCCCTTCCAGATACCGGAGAGTCCCAGAGGAGAGACCAAGGACGCTTCCCATAACCAGCCACGCACAGCTCAGTTATTGTCACCCGAAATCCAGCTGCATTAAAGTCCTTCAGCGCTCCAAAGGTGTAACAAATAACGGTGAGGAGGGGAGAGAGACAGGGAGACAGAGAAAAAGGCTGGTTTTAATGCTATGGTCTTTGGCCATATTTGATCAATTTTTTTTAATGTCATTGGTTTGACATTTGAAAACCTGACCAAAGAGCACACATTCTGAAAAAGGCAACAACCAAGGCTTTTCATAGGACAAGTTTCCAGCGTCCTGTTTTTCAGAATGTGTGTATTCAGCACTTTGTGGAAATTAAATCCCTCCAAGGTATCCAAATCCAAGCACTCGAAGGGGCTGGCACTTCTAAAAACAGCCTGAGGAACCCCAAACGTTTTGTGACACTGGCTGCTGCCCAGTCATTTTGCACTGTGGGTGCACTGCAGAAAGCAGCCATTATCCCCGCTCCAGAATTCATGATGCCGCTCCCAAACTGCTTGTAACATTCAGTGTTCTTTGTGAAAATGATCCTACAGCAAAAGCCATAAGCTGGGGTATTGCAGGCTGACTTCCCCTGGTTTCACTTAGTCACTCTTCTCCAGAATGGATCAAAGCCTCCACAAAGGTTGAGTCAATTTAAACATTCAGTTTGCTTCTCGAGCTGTGAATTAAATGCATTCTTTGGTGGCTGGGTAGGGATGGGTGACTCAGTTTGTATAAACATTAACTGACTCTAAAGCTAATGGAAAAAAGAAATATAGAAAGGAGAAAAACAGAATCATACGCAACTTCTTGTTTCAGCTGGCAGCAAAACCAGATTAGGCTGGTGCACAACAGCTTGCGTGGACTCTGTACCGTTTAGTCTGTTTTTTCCTCGGTAGGAAGTCCACCCCTATCTTTAAGATCCTTTAAGTCTCAGTCCGAAATTACATCCACGCAGGGGAAGGGAACACACAAAGGGTGTGGCCTAATAACTTCCTCCTTTGTTCTGCAATCAACTACCAGTACCAGGCTATCTATACCCTGCTTCCTCCTTGGCAGAGGGGAAGAATTCTCAGTTCACTGACCAGACCTTGCTCTCTCTAGAAACTTTCAATTGATCCCGTTCTTCCGGTGTGAACACTGCAGAAGTTTTTACATATCTCAGACCAGAGCACAGTGCTACAAACACATGCACATACAAGCAATTCCTATCCCAAAGAGTCTACAATCCAAAGAAGACGAAAAGAAAGGCTCCTTTTTACAGATCTGGATTAAAACGATTTGGATCGTGCTTACAGAGGATTTATGTGGCAAAGGAATTCGCTATAATGTCACACACACCTCACTGAAAATTGTAGAAACACACGTACGGGCCACCTACGACACTCAGGCCACGCTGCCTGCCTGCTTCTGTCTGTTCAGAGTAAGAGACGTTCTACCTGGAGCTGGATTGTCCCTTAAAAGATGAAAAAACTGCAAAAAACCCAGATCCTGCATTGCCTAGTTAAATGGTACCAATGCCTCTGTAAACACCACCCGCTCCTCCGAGGGCACTAACCTCTCCTTATCTGCAAATGGCTGCACTGCCCAGAGACGCAGTGATAATATGCACTTGGCAGGCGGCACCAGGAACTGTTTAATGCTGTTTGACTTCAAGATGATTTAGAGGGTCAGCTCCTGCCACTCTATTCCGCTACTGCGTTTCACTATCATTTCTGTGTTCCATTAGAGTGGAAGAGAGGTGGTCCTCAGGAAATCAGCTACACTTGAAAACAGCTGTTAATTTTCCCATTTGTGTGCTTGGAAGCTGGTGGCGGACTGTGCAGTGCATTCTAAATTGCGTTAAAACCTCTTTACAGCAGCATCAAGGAGCCTCAAAGTAAACAAAAAGGCCCTGTAAGAATACATTTTATACAGACGGTTTCTGTAACAGTGCAAGTTCTGCTTCAGCCTCATCACAGGTGTAACGCTGCACTGTGTGTGTGTCTGCGCACCTCAGGGATGTATTGATACCCAGAAACAGTAAGACAGAGCAGCCCTGCCCTGCTTTAAATTCTAATTGACCAAGACAGACAACTTACCTTGGAATGACTACTAAGGATACTGCCTGTGGATGTCCGCTTCTCCATATACGCAGACATCCGCGCCCCTACATCCATCATCACCTGAACACTTACAATGTTTTATAATAAATACAGAATTGAGAGGTGAGAGGCAAAAGCTACAGGGAGAGCTGAACAAGGGTCATCTTGGCATCTTCCTTCCTCCGCTAAATCCAACAGCGTCCCAAACACGGGCAGCTGAGCACCGTACCTGAAGAGCAGTGCGCATGTTCCTTCACATAACAAGTACAAACTACGGGAAAGCTCAGGTGGGCCTGCTTCCAGCATTCTTCTGACATCTCACGTAGGTATGCATTAAAGAAAATGCAAAGCCTCCCAGACTATGAGGTAAAAGACAATTTCATGTGTTGCTCTATATATCAAAGCAACCGTTAGAGCCTCGTGCACAGGAAAGGAATGTTCTGGAACCAAAGCAAAAGCAATTCATTCTCATTAAACCGAGGTGGTTTCCTGATCTCCCCCTTCCACAGGTTTTCCCCACTGCTGCAGCAGAGCTGTTGCTAAAAGCATGCATATGGGGCGCATGGGCATTAAGAACAACATTTATCTACAGTTTGCTATTTTTTAGAAAAGGAAGTGAAAACACGATAATATAGAAGGAAGCTTAAATTAATGCTGCAAATCAGCAAGAGCTACACCACACTGTCTGGGTGTCTCCTGTGGCCCCAGCGTGCAGTATGATCAAGCAAACTCTTTGCAAACAGTCTCAGCCACGCCAAGACCCTGTAAGCAACTTTTTTTTCCTCCGGATGTCCTTCTCCTCCCTTTTCCTGCACGTTGAGAGGGAGAAGGTGTCCATCCAGTAACCACCAACCAGGTGCTGTGAGAAAATCCAGAGCTCCATTGCACAGCAAAAGAAAAATATTACAATGGAAAAAGACTCCCAGGAGCTAATGGAGAAGTGTCTCCTAACATGTCTCAGTGAAATTCTGATCTTCAGCAACTTAAAATAGTTTAGACCTGCATATTTTCAGTGGCAGAAATCCATGGAGAACACTTCAGAAAGCTGCTGCAGGACAATAAGGAACTGTAGGCCTCATTCAGGAGTGGAAAGCTTGCTCGCTTTACAACACAATACTGATGTGAATCTTGACTTTCCCAACAATTAACGTGAGCCGTACCAGCTATGCCTGTAACTCAGGGCCCAGCTGCATCCTTACTTCAAGTGCTCTGAGCCTTTAACTCCAGCTTGCTGTTCAGTGTACAAGTGTAAAAGAGAGAGAAATGATCAGTAAGGACAAAACTGCTGGAGCAGATGGATCTACGCACACTGCACTGGGAGCGACGGGGTTTCCCTGTATGTCAGTTCAGTGAGCGACCTTGAGCTGTTCCCTCTCTGCCTCAGTTTTCCCAGAGGAGAAAGAGGAATAATTGATCTGTGCAATATATAAGGCTTTAAAATTATTACTAACAACTTAATCTTTGAAGTTGTTTCAGAGTCTGCCATTTCACAATCTACAAAGTCACTTTTGAGTAACGAAGCACATGAGCACTGTTCATAACTCACCCCAACGTGAGCGTGGTGTGTTTGAAACAAGCGCTCAGCTCACAAAACAGATCCACACAGGTTCATCATATTACTACAGCCTTTTCCTCCCGAAGTCGCTAGTCTTTACCACAGCTACCAGTGTGGTTAGATTAAGTTAAGAAACCGTGGTTAAATAGTTGTGGTCATACTAAGTAAGTGAAAAAAGGTGGTTGAACTCAGTAGAGGTGGGGGTGAACACAGACAAGGAGGAATGAAATCTGTTAAGTATCAGCTTCTCAAATCTTCTATTATACGAGCAGCCATGCTCACTTTGTTCTGGGAAAAACGAGGCAAAACACCCTCCTTTTTATTGGCAAATCTCAGCAGTGATAACCAGATGTGCTGGAATTTACCAAGCAGCGACATCCACACGCAAATAAACACTTCAGTTTTGTCGGGATGTTTATCTCTGGTGCGTGGATATTCCTGCCAACCACGCTTGGATACTCCCAGCTGCTATCACCATTATTTTGTGCTACAAAACTAGAAAGATGCAAACTTCCGAACCGTCCAGTATCAAATGGCAATGGATCTTTCTTTATGTGTGAATTGCCACGCATTTTACACCCAGTTGCTGAGATTACCAGGCCCGGATGGCCGAGAAGCTGCGCCGTATCTCCACACAAGTGACAGGCTACGGTACTTTGGCCAGTCATCGCCCCTTGGTGACTGACACCTCTGACGTGAACCAGCCTGGCGTCTCTCTGAGCTGCTCTTTCGAAGTCCCTTTTGTTTCCCCACAACACTTTGCATACTCACTGTCTGTCTCCGCTTCCTCCTGCTTCCCCTGCGGTCGGTGTGGGGAGCCAAGGGACCGGGGCCAATTAAACGCGGGAGCAGGTGGCAGCCAGGTGGAATTATGGGAAGGAGATATGAAATTTCCTCTGTTCTCGAGGATCTGCTCTCTCCGCACTGAGATCATACTTACTAAACAGGTGCTGCTGCACCATATGTCTCAGAGAAAGCCACACTAAGCAAATTCGATCTTGCAACAGAAGAATCCTTTTTTCTTGTTTTTTTGATCCCTCAGGTATCAAAACTCTCTAGAGAGACTCGGGGTTGCTCGTGTGAAACACGCCAGCAGCGTGGTAAGTACTGATGAATTCTACAGCTGAATCTACGTGTAACGACGTTTAGTCCATTGCTCCTTTTCTGTGTAAGAGATAAAAAGAACTAGGACGCTGTTGTAACATCGAATCAACACGGAGTAAAGATACACACAGAGGTCTTCCGATTCTGACCGCTGCTTTTTCAAACCCTTCAGTGAATGAGTAGAAAAGTGGTCCAAGAAACCCCTCAGACATAATCACGTTACAGTTTGTGAGGAAGCCATTAAGGAATTATTGGGGTTGTCAGAAAGGCCTAATAGAAACACTTCAGTCATCTGCCTGCTGTCCTCTCTTTCACCCCTAATTCCTGGCCCTTCCTTTGCAGATGAGTATCTCGCACAAACAAAATTACCTTTGATTGCAACAGCTGAACTTCTGAGAGCAGTGAGAAGCAGCTTGCTGAGTACAGGCAGTGGGCTGCCACAGACATAAACACAGGAGAGCAGACAAGAAAAACAAGTTTTAATTAAAGCCACTTCTAGATAATCAATTTTCCCTTTTGTATCATGAAGTTCTGATACGTGTTTGAAGAGCGTGATACAACTGGCACGCTACAGGAGCTGATTCAGCGACTGAGAGCGAGGTGGCAACGTGTGAAAAGCATGATCCTGCAAAGTGCTGAACACCTTCAAATCCAAGAGGCTGCACAATGCAGCCATAGCAAGAATCTCTCCGATGACACCAGAAGACGGAGCAGCAAGAGTATTTTTCTGTATTACTGCCAAAGCTCCGGGTGAGAAACACAGGAGCACTTCAGAGCCCCAGCAAGGGTTTAGGGGATGCCTACGCTGACATCGGTCATAACCATCCCTCCCAGAAAAGCTTATAATTTGACTTTATACGGCTGACAGAAGGTGAAGGAGTCAAGGCAGTTTGTTCAACAGCACACAGCCGGTCAGAGGCAAAATCACGTGTGGCTGCTGTGTTCGTATCCCAGTGATTTCTACAGCCTGCATCACAGCATCCCAGAAGCTCTGAAACAGAATTCAACAGCCCAACTTTTTACATCAAATGTTCTAAGCTTAATTGATGTAATCTGAGAGAAGAATTTGGGGTTATTTTTAGCCAGTGGCTGCTGCTTTTTATGTATATATACTAAGTAGACAGCCATTACCAGTATCATTTTACAGTAGGTTTGTGTGTAACTGGAGGTATATTTTAATGCATCCATATATACATACACATATACTCACTCTCTCTCTATTTTATTTATTTTTTACATATGTCAAAGAATAATTATATATGCAAGGAACTTAAGCATATAGTGTACCATCCTCTGTTAAACAATTTCCGTTAAACCGGTTACATCCATCCTTAGAGACTTACAATTTGCCATACCATCACAAGACAGAAATTAATCTACAGCATTGTGAAAAAGAGCAAGCACAATGAAACGAAATTTGCAATTCATGGGCTAAGTGGTTTGCATGTGGGGGGCAAGGGACAAGGGAAACTGATGAGATTTGGGTTTTAAACCAGAGGGACCAGCGTGCCCCCTTCCCAGCTCCCTCCTGACACCCCCCCAGCCCTTTTTCCAAGTGCACAGCGCCTGTAAAAATTCCTGCGCGCTATTTGCAGGCAAGGTCACTGTGAAAGGGCATGGCTGGGAGCCAGGGTGTTTTTCAGCCGAGCTGCAGGGAGGGGAGGGGAGGCTCAGGAACTCAATTATAAGTTTCTCCAGTCTAGCCAGGAGGCTGGGAGCCCAGACTGCGGCTGTTCCGTCCTGCGAGCGCACGCCCCGTCTGCCCCGCTCG
>JAAGAY010006907.1:11752-47859 GCA_011801015.1 Ardeotis arabs | reverse complement strand
CAGTGTATTTGAAATACTGTCAAATGTCACCCAAGGGGAACCTTTGCCCTAAAATTGTCACACAATTTCCCTGGCTGGGACTATGTCCAAGGCAAATCCATTCACCAGCACCGCATGACTTCCTCTCATGCCTCCAGGACAGGCAACCCCCTACCAGTGGTTTAAAGAAGCATTTGCATGGAAGAAGCTTGCTGCTTTCTGCACCTCTGTGTATGCAAGCGCGCCTGCCCACGTGCTCCGCCCTAAACATCACCTTGAGCTTCTTTCAGGTTTCTGACCTGAATTCTCAGCCTACGAACCAGCAGCAAAGGCTGTGAGACAGATAGCAAGGTCCTACCAATAAAAACTGCCACCCTAGAGCCTGGGAACAGAATATTTAAAAAAAAAAAAATTTAAAAAAAGTCATAGTATTAGGATTGTATAAACATCATGCCTGCTATTTGTCAAAGTCCCACGGACATACGCTGCATGTGGACAGGTTACTCACACTCACTATGCTATCAATCCCCCTTCCACTCTGTGGGCTTTCCAGTTACATGTTGTAATTGGAATCAGTCTGGCACATCACCTGGGAAACGACATGGCATCTTTAATCACCTATGGAATACTGCACGTATAGACCTTTGGATATGCACCCACATACAGACATTCACATCTCCCAAGTACTCACTTCACTTGCTGAAATACGGCGAGTTTAAAACTTCACAAGGGGGTTAATGAACCCGCAGGACCTTCTCTCTTGCCTGAAAACTGTGCAGCAATTCCATAATTGCACAACAGATCCTCTGCTAACAGACACACACGACAGTCCAGAAAATCCAGAAGCCTGAATTTGCTCTACAGTGCGAGGGGCCTGTTTTGTGCAGAGATTCCGATCTCAGCGCGGCTCGTATTGCTCCCCCGAAGCCAATGCATACCAGTGTATCTGAAATTAGAATCCATTTTCTGAAGTTTTTAAGGTCATGTCACCTTAGATTTTTTGATAAAGGCTGCGTAGTGCTTGCCTGAGAATAAAGTCAGCCAGTCCTTAGAGGCGTTGTTGCATGCCAACTGAAGGAAGTGATTAAAAATTAATGCAAGCTAGGAGATAGAGAAACCTGAAAGGGTGTGCCCATAAAATACACTTTCAATCTGTCTCGTCAGCAAAAGAGAAAAGAAATCAGATTCTTATAATACCAGACTCTTGGGAAGTGGTTGGGGCATGAACTCAGTGTTTTTTACAGATTCACCTCGAACGGTTAAGAACAAGAAACTCCGCATTACCACAGAGATGTTTCTTTCTAACTTTCCGGGTGGGGATGCTGGAAGGAGGGGGAAGGGAGCGTGGGGGTGTGGAGGTGCAGCTGTGGGTGGCAATTACGCTGCTGGGATGTGTAATCTCACTAATTCTATAACATATGGCAGTGAGCTGTCCTTGTGCTATTCACTTCTGGCTGGGTTTTATTATTATTGTTGTTGTTGTTGTTTAAGGTCTATCATTAAACAACCTTGAATACAGAATCTGTTTCTCAAGGCTTCTCTGTGTTTGAGCTGCCAGGGCACAGAAAGTATAATACATGCACACAGGAAAAGGAAAGACAAACTTAACTTTTCAGGAAGTTGAAGTCGGGGCAATTTCGCTGTTTTACACCACCTTCACGCACAAAGCTATGTTTAAGATACTTGGTTTGGCGGGTGAGGAAGATCTGATGTACCAGCAAAAGAGCAGAACCTTCCATTGCCCATTAGAGGAATGTTTGTCCTCAAACTGGAAACGTACTCATTTTCCCCAGAGTAAGCAGTCCTGTTTGGAAGTTTCATGGCTATTTGGATTTTAGTAATTGAATTAGCAGATACAGTTTCTTCTTTGGTGTCCAGGAAACAGCAGGATTTAGTCTTACTCTCCTAAACAGACTGAACAGTTTATCTGGAAAAAAGTCAATTTCTGGTTTGGAAAAAAAAGGAGGTAGAAGAAGATATCCAGTTCATTGGATTAGCAGCAATATTCACAATTAGGCTTCGTGAGACTTCACAGAAAGCTTGGGCTGCTATTCTTTCCCAGTCTCCTCACTTTCTCTACCCAACACGAAAAATCCCAGTCATTTCATTAACAAGTTCAGACTGCTTCTGTTCTTCCCAGGAAAGGGTCTTAACCTGTGACCTTTGCCATTTTCAAGCCCTCTCAACTCCTCCATGCACCATCGTCCACCCCTGGGACTCCCAGTTTTTACTGCTCCCTCTGCATTGCTGGTAGCATAATGGAAGATGGAAATGAAGCATAAAAAAAGGTGATACTAAATGCATGGCCTTTAGGTAATGACAGCGCTTGGAAGCCGTGACAGGAATACCTTGTTATTGATACCAGCGCTGACTGGAAGGCCTTGGAAGAAGGCTCACACTGGCTCTTGGCTCAAGAGCTTCTCACTTTGTAGAGCTGCGTCCCAGCACCGCAGTTATGGAAATAAATAAATACACAGATGCAGCAGTATCACCTGCAGGCCACCTTATAAAACCACTCAGGGACAAAACGTTCAGGTCTCTCACAAACCTGGCATTGACCACTGTGAGACTATTACCAGTGCAGAAAAAAAACCAACCCAAACAACAATAAATGTCACTTGGGGGGGTGGGGAGGGGAATCAATAGAGAAATTGTCCCCCTCATCACCTGTTCTCTTGAGCACAGAGCACACTCTACTTTTCTTAATTATTCCTGATGTTCATTGTAGGTTGCATCATTTTGGAACACCGACGGTATCATTTTTAAAACTCTGGTTGCCATGGCAGCACAGAATGTGGCTCTTAAATGTACTCTGCTTGCACATTCCTCTGACGAGAGGCTGCTTTTCTTTTTTTCTTTTTTTAAGGGAAAAAAAATCTCCACTGAGAAACATGATATAATGACAAAAAAAACTCCCTACAGAACAAGCACAGGAAGAAAATGGTGGCTTAAAAAATATATATATGAGGGGGAGGGGGCAGAAACTGGGCTGAAAAATATAACCAAGAGGACATTTTTATTTTAAAAGCAGAATCTAAGCAGTGCATTTTAGATTGTCTCAGGAAGGTTGTAAATTCAGACAAACCGAGCCACTTCCTTAGTGACAGCATTTACAGCACTGCATTCAGCCATTGTTTCCCTTTGTAAGGTCTTACGCTGGACTGATTACTCAAACTCAGAACTTTAAACCTTGAGCAACCTTTCAAAGAAGTGGTGGCAGGTGATAAGGGACAGGTTTCTACGCAACCAAGCAGACACTCCCTCACCTCAACTGCTGCCCCTTTCCAACCCTCAACCGTCTGCAAGGGCTCCTGAGGGCAGGGCAGGAAGTAGGCAGGGCAACAGCCACTTGGAAAGCAGACTTTACCCACATCCCCATGACACACTGACTGTGAACATCGATTCCCGGGTGACGTAGGAGTCTCCTCTGAAGTATGTAATTTGGAGAGATCGGGAATAGTGAACTCTTGACATCACCACCAAGTCTGGCACTAAAGAGAAGCTGGCGCTCACAATAATGATCTCTGAACAATAAATTTTCCATCCGACAATAAAAAGTTTTGCCATCACTGTCCTACACCCTTTAAAGGAACTTTCTGGTCTCGTCTGCGCTTCGAAGTCCGATCCTTTCATTAGAAATCTTCTAAGCAAGAGCCTCAGCTCAAACTAGCGGGGTGCTGAGCAGTCCCTATTAGAAAAAGAATGGAGGAACAGAGTATTTTTTGCACCTCGTAGGACTGTGTCCTTCAACACCAGTAGCAGGGTTTGAAACTTAGTTTAAATAAGAATACAGTCTTGTCAGTGATCCTCCAACCTTACTCATTAAAAACATGGGTTGCACCTCTTTTCATGCTGCACTTCCTGCTTTCCATGAGCCTGAAAAGAAAAAAAAGCTAGCGAGATTTGCTTTTTGAAGCACTTCTTCCCTTCTGGCTTTCACTAGCAGCAAGAGCGAAAATTTACATTAAAATCAATTTCTCCAAATGTTCAGTGCAGTCTAGTTTTGGCACAAGCACTCAAGCCATTTTATCCTTCCCAAACAAGCAGCCTATCAAAAAAGATAACCCTCTGAGTGCTTCATCTTAGTCTATAAGCAGCATTATCTCCATTTTTGCAGATAGGTTAACGGAGGCAAGGATTTTGAGACCATCACTCAGCAACAGACAGAAATAGAAACCAGTTCTTCTGACCTTCACACCCGTGCCCAGTTCTTAAGATCACAATATACTCTGACCGTAAGAAAACAAATTATGTCCTAGGTCAGAAAATCAGCTGGAATGATGTAAAAAGGAAAGATACTGAGTAAATGAGAATTGGAATGACATAGCAACCTCCTGATTTTAAAGGCCATGAGAGGTTGCTCCAGGTAGAATTTGTTCTGCCTGTTGTACTGATTTAAAGTTTTGAGCACAAGTTATGATCTTATACGCATTTATATGTAGGGCAAGAGTGAAATTCAACTAAAATCAGGTCCTAAAATCAAGATAAAGAGATATAATTTTCAGCAGCTGCCCAGTCATTACAGTCTTAAAAGTCACGGCTCCCAGGCTGTTTTAGGTAGTCCACCCAAACTCACAATCAGCTTTTGGAAAAGAATGTAAATTCCTGGATTTAAAGTTTATGTAATTTCTTTTTTTTTCTTGCAGATTTTGGATTTTCAAATAGCTAGTAATTCCACATTTCAAGTACTCCCGGCTTGATTCTACGACCATTATAACCAAGATATAACTATGACCCAAAACCAGGTCTCATCCTACTTCTGTGTTACAATCAGGACCATTTTTTCTGTGTTCTAGAATCTCCTCCAAGGGGTCTTCCTCACATAAAATCCTTAAGACTAGCAATCAATCTTGTTCATACGTTTAAGAATCAAAGCTTTGTGTCTGAAAAGGTAAGGCCCACACAAACCTACTCATTCTCATGTTGTTCACAAAGGGGTGAAGCTAGGAGGAGGTAAGCACATTAAGATGCAAACTAAACAACAGGCCTCTACGGATAAAATACTGGACCTGGAGTCGTGTCCGAGTCAGATTTTGTTGCTTCTATAGCTGCATGATCCAGTCACCGATGGAGCTCCCAGCGCCATCAGGAGTGCTTCTGGGGACACCGGCCGTTGATGAGCTATTTCACAAGTCTGTTTTGCTGCCTTTGACAAACTGTTGCTGGCTAGAGTAAAATGCATTCCCCAGGCACATTAAGCACAAACATTAAGTCAAAAAAAAAAAAAAGAGTACCTGATTCTCTTTATGCAATTTTTAACACAAAAGGACTGACTTTCAGGAGATTGAAGTGACTATGCAACCTCAGAAGAACACTTCCTCTATTTTTTTTACGCTACTGCTGTATGTGCTTCAAGGCTCAAGAATAACACCACACCTTCTTTGCCCTCCTCTCAGGTGTAACAGCCTACTTTCTTTATTTGAACAACTTAATCGGAGGAGCAGTGTCCTGACTCAGCCAGACAGCCGATGCTGCTTTTGGTGGAGATTAACTACAAACTGCATTGCGCCCTGAGTTCAGAGTTCAGCCTTATCTACGGAATCTTTCCCCTCTTTACACATTCCAAGGGTTCTTACAACTTCAAGTCACTCAAGTCTGTAATATTAACCCCTAAACAAGCTTGCACAGAGCTGTTTGAAGGAAAAGCAGGTTTGGAAATTTTCTGACAACACATTTCTAAATGCACTAGTTTGCAGAAGCAAAACAATTTTCACTTCCTTCAAAACAATCCATATGTCCATTTTTGTGTCTATGCTATCCACGGCAAATCATTCTGCTCTCAAGTTGTGTATGAATACAGAGCAGGCAGTTGTCACTGGATACACCAGAAAAGCAAATAATCTTGTAACTACTCACGCAGCACACAGGGACACCTCCCTGTGACCCTTCCTTTTTCAGATTTCCTCTGAAAGCGCAGCTGGGAATCAGCTATATTCCACATTCAAAGAGCGACCAGCAGATCCGATGTGACCGGAATGTTGCAATATCATTGCTTCCTGGGACACGATGCCAGCGTGCTCACAATGGCATTTCTGCTTTTTGCAGCTCGTCAGTTGCTCTAGCCTGATAACCAAGGGGATGGGAATTGGAGAGTATTTTTGGTTGTTTTTATGATGCATACACCACTGCGTACTGGGGAGCTGGGTTTTCTTCCTCCACCTATCTACTACGTCCAATTAGTTTTCTTAGGGCTTACGCACTAAGCTTCTCGGGAGTGGGAACATCTACTCTGTCTTTAGTACCTCTAATTTCTACCGTAGTACAAGTAAACTATGACTAAAAATCTATGCAATGACTGAATAACATTTTGTGGAACACTATGACATATCTACAAACCTACAAAAGCGCTTGTTGCTTCCCAGAAATTGAATGCTTTTGAGGTGGCTTTGGTTTGGACAAGCAAAACCAAATATTCACTTCCTCACTTTCAAAATTTTGTGACAAAAAGGGGAAAGTTCAATGGCAGTCAAGATGTTGAACCTCGATTGTGAGCTGCTAAGCAAAGACAGCAACTTGTTCCGCTAAAACACTATCAAGTAGCAGCCTGGAAGTTCTAGGACAGGTCTAGCTCCGTTCCACGCCGAAAGGCTACCAGCCTACAAACAAAAGGAAGACTTAAGGATGAAAGTCAAGATCTGACAAACTTCAACTTGTCCTTACTTTCACTGGGAAAAAAAAATAATGCATATTTTAAATACTTCTCAATTAGTGTCTTTAAAAATACAAAATTTAAGCATGCAGAAAACAAAGCTTCATCTGGCAGTGGTAAACCCCAGAAAAGCCCATATTACAAGCCCTGTGGCCTGATGTCAACCGACTTGAAGCCATGTTCCTCCAGAGAACGGGTTACAGCGAAAAACCAAAAATACCACAACACTAACGTTGTATGGACTAAGATAGTCTGTGCCTCTCCTCTCCTGGATGCTGCTTTTTAAACAGCATCTCAGCAAAACTTTTTATTTCAATGCCATCTGCAAAGCACAACTTCACTGGAAAAGAAAGTCAACATTTCCCATCAAGACAACTGAGGTTTCCCTGGAAGTATGAGAAGAGAAAGCAAAAATTAAAACCGGAACTGCAGTATAATCCCTCTGCTCTTCCTATGGAGATTCTTATCTTAATTAAACCCATCTTCATTTTTCTGCCTGTTCGTAGCCTTAATTTTTTCACATCTTGATGAGCAAATGTTTCTTTTTCAGTCTTGGTATTCTTTTCATTTTTAAGGGGAGAAAAAAAAACCCCACTATTCCAAAACATTAGTCTGTCTTTAAAGTAGCATAGATCTAATTCAATATTTAGGCTATTTCCATTATGTATTTAGCTCAGCAGAAGACCAAGTGTCCTCCTACTAACTTTTCAGGGGATTTCTTAGAAGGTGACTGCAGTGGATTAGAGAAGATACCGGTGACATATAAAAGCTAATATGCAATTGGGGAACAAGCACTTCTCAAACAGTCCACCTGGGTAAAGCAATCAGTGCTCTCAGATATTTCTCTGAAGATACATACAAGTTCTTTAATAGAGAACAGCAGCTTTGCCGTACTTCTGCAGAAAAAAGCCCTGTTACTGTCTTTTATCAACAAAGCCCTAGAGGAATCAATGTGGAAAATATTTTCCTATGCTGTTTATGAAGAAATTAAAATGTAATTTGATTGTAATGCATAGGAATGGTAAGACAGATGTCTTCTAACAAGAAGGAATAATACATAGCACTGGTGTTCAAGTGCTTTAATGATCATTTGTTTACACTCTTTGTTTGGTTGTTTTAAATAAATTGAGAAGGGCAGAATTAAACTACTTCTGTCACAAAATAAAAGTCCCAAAACCACAAGGAATCCCCTGTGAAACAGCAGCAGATACGCTCCACCTTTGGAAGGTCACCGTAAGGACAAAATATGTCTTGCAGTCAGAACGCAAGGCATTTATCTGGAAAGAATCTTCCAAAGCTAACGTCACAATTTAAATATGCGACACAAATTATGCATTGCCTGCCTAATCCCACATCCAGCACAGAGCAATAAAGGGATGGGGGGCGGGGGTGTGATTCTTGCTCCTTCGCCCCAAGTCTGTTCCTTTCTCATTAGGAGGTATATTTTCTTTGTGCCCCTTGTCACAGGAAATCATATTTCCCAGAATTAAGTTTCACATTTTCCAGAGAAAAATAAATAACTAATAATAAACCTGAGAGCCCCTGAAATGGTTTATGAATGCACTGGGCCTTGGTAAGCAGCACTCCTTCACTGGATAAAGGAAGGATTGCTTTAGAAGAGAGGGAAAAATGCACAGCAGCTTCTCCCCTATTTTCAACCCCACTCTTTCTCCTACTCTTAGGCTGCTGTTCTAGGCAGCTGTGAAGTCTCACCATTGCTTTGGGTTTTGAAGTTTTTGTCTTCTTTTAAAATTAAGGTAAACACTCAGCTTCTCCTAAAGAATAAAAATGTTTTAAACATTGATAGCCAATATTATTTCTAGAACTTTCAAATAAGCTTGTAAGAAAGAGAAAGAATGACGACTACTCCTAAAAAACCCATCCAAGAGTCATAAAGGAGGAGATAACACCCCTGACCTGCCTGATGCCCTGGCCAGGACTGATGATGGCCATGAAATGGGACTCCTGAGAACTAAACGGAAGGTAATAAACACGCGCACAAAAGAGCTGTGACCTTTTGAGCTCTGAGTCTCTACAGAGGTACCGGACACCCGGTTCTGCGGGGGAAGATACCTGGCAGTTCCAGCGGCTACAGCTCCCTGCTCCTCCAGCCTTTTCAGAGATCCCCGAGTGTGAACCAGTGAGCGAGGTAAGCAGAAAAACCAACAGCCCTGGCAACTAGGCTACAAAGTACTGTGACCTTAACAGCTGTATGCGATTTAAGTGCCAAGGTGGATGCCAAGACAACCAGAGGCGGGCGTACGCTAAAATGAACAGCCTGCAAAAAAATGAATTAACAAGAGGGGAAAATTCAGACTCAAGTCGATTATCCCCTAAATTATCTCAATAGGATGCTAGTGGATTATTTTAGCTCTATTATGTGAAGTATCACCTGCATTCCTCTGCTGCCCTATACCATCATCCTATCAGTAACAACAACGCCAGCAGAGTTTGTAAGCAAGCAGATGGTCCCTGATGGTCCCCACAGCAATCAAGGAGGAACGGTTTCTTCCTGAGCACTTTCACACTCACTCCTAAGTGACAGGCACTAAATCCTGACATAAATCACTCACGCCTGCTTCATCTACCCACCTGCATGGCAGCTCCTAAACGCAAAATGTAGATGTGTCAGCCTGTTTCCTACAGAACCACCCTCCTAGCCTCATATTTTACAAGAAATCATGTGTCCTGTGCTTTTTAACATCCTTTAATAAACATTCAGACCAGTCTTTCATGCTCGGCAGTTGATTGATAGCAATTAGTTGGCACTGACAAGGATATTGCTTGATGTGACAGACCAACAAAACACACCAATTTGTGCCAAGAAAATGTGTTCAGAAAAGGTGGTACATCTAAAGCTCTAACAGGGCTCCTGCAATAACAAAAAAAAAATTAAATATAATGAGTAGGTTCAGTACAAATTAACAAGAAAGCAGCACCTCCCTGCATGAATGTATGTGGATTTAATAAGCTGTACAAACTAGCGTTACAGGACATGGGTAATTTTTTTTTTTTAAAAAATCATCACTGTAATAAGAGTAATAAGAGTATCTAAGAGTATCAGGGCAAAATTCAGTTTTATGCTAACAAGGCAACTTCACAGTACCTTATTTTTATCTTTGCACCTAACATCACTTTCAGCTGGGCCAAGTCATTCAATTTAAGTGATTTTTATACGCCAATAGTGTTGTTAAATAGCCAGCAGAAAAAGACACAGTTCAATTGTCATGCATGTCAGGAGTCTGGCACACACTCAGCTGGAGATTTAAACTTCCTCTTTAAAGGACAGCAATTAAACTGTGTGTGAGGAGAGGAACACCGACATCATTTCTACATGGAAAAGCTGCACTAGGTTCAAACTAAGCCAGTGTCAACCGCAATAGACTCATATTTTGTGTTAGTTATACTCAATTTTGAGATGTTCCTAACGGATAAAACTAAACAAAAAGACCATTCTTACCAGGTCTGTTTGCTCACATACCAAGTACAGCTGCACTGACTTAGCTGTATGAGTAGGTTAAGTATTACGCAGATTTTCCATGTGGACACAGCATGCCGTGGATCCCAGATGTGTAAAATCTTAGGATCTGATTCTACAAACTGCTCAACACTTTATGTATATCCAGAGTGCACTTTGAGCTCCAGTGTCAGCTGGGATGCCTAACAATACTATTTTCTCCTCTTGGGTAAAAACAAAAACAAAAAAACAAACCAAAACCTCAGAACCCTTCCTTTGTTTAAGGTAGGCTTCGTGGGAGTTCTTGTTATCGCAAGCTGTTACGCTAACCAGCACACAATATACTTGCTTTTCCTTGCTTGCACATCTTATACATCATACAAGCATTCAAATTACTAAGTCAAAATATTTCAACCACTACTAAAAAACAATATTGCAGAGCAGCTTTTATAAGCACTACAAGCAAGGGCCTGTACCTGAAGAAAAAACAGTGTAAAAGATAGTTTTTCTTTTACAAGGTGAAGATGTCAGAAATTCCCTTATCTCTAGATTCTCTGACACATCTGGGAAAACAGGGAAGAAACAAAGGGAGATGTTTTTCATATCCCAAATACAACTGAGGAATTCATTGCCACAAGAGACGGTGGATGCCAAAGGCTTGTAAAAGCTCCAAAAGCAATCAGAGGAATTTATGGAGGGGGAAAAAAAAATAATCCATTGAGATGTAATAAAAACGGCCAGGAATTTCTGGATCTGCACACAGTATCTGAGAAAGGTATATGAGGAAAGTATCCCTGGATGTTTGCCTTTGTCATAACTGTACCTGGTGTGTCTACCTCTTAGGAACGGACTACACTAAATCAACCTTAGATCTAGTCTGCTAAGCCAGTTCTTAGGTCATCATTGCTGAAACAAGAATACGGCAGTTCTGAAACGGCTTCTGTATCAAAGCACGTGGTTCCCAGAGCCAGAACAGGACTGTGACCAAGTTCCACAGACGGCGCTACAGGCACTTTCCCCTAAGGCACCACCCAGTAACAGTAGGGTAAGTTTGTTTTCCTCAAGTTGTGGGCACAGGACTCCAGTGCTGCCCTCCAGACACTTTACATGCCGGATCCAGTGTTGTTCAACCGCGGATGCTTTTGCCAAGCAACCAGCGTGCAAGTCAGCATGCGCTTCCAGATGCGCTGTAACATCTCGCCTGCCCTGTGCCGCCTGCGCACCGGTGCGCATCTGTACGAGGGAGCAGGCAGAGCATCTGAAGACCAAACTGATACCCAGGGTGGGCCAAACTTCCGTGTACTGAAACTGAGGGAACAGTCACACAAGTCACAATAGTGACAAAAACCATCAAGGATTATCACATCTATTTGAAAAAAAAATAGGGAATTTCTTCTAGCCAGTCTGGACAGGAACTCTGCAAGTTTTCCTTCATCTGCATGCAAATACGCCTCTGTTGTGAAATAAAGGAAACGGCACGGGGAGAAGATGAACTATCTGTAGCCTCTCTGTCCATCAGAGTCTTTGCTTCTCTAGGTAACAGCATTTAAAAACAAACTAAAACAAGACAAGTTGTGCCAGAGCAGGATAGAAACTTGCACACACTCTGTAACAGCTCCTAGACCTCCCACTGGACACACTGGGTAAAAGGAGAAAGTACTTTGTACGAGGACATGCAAAACTGCTGGACAGGAAAAAACACTTAGCCAACCAAGTCTGTTGTGACTGGACGTCTACGGAGATTAAGGTAGGTTTCTGTGGTTTTCCGGTAGACAGTTGTGACTGACACAACACTAAAATCAGCCCTCCTTCTTCCCCTTCCTGTCTTGTGACCTTTAGTGCCACTTGTGAAGGTTTACTCTATGTAGGAGTTCATGAAGTATGCTTTTACTTGGAAATACTCAAGAGTCTTAGTTCTTGAAAGATACTGTGGAAGTTCTCCTAATCTACCAAGAGTACCGACTCTTCCAACTCTTGCCGGAAGGTAATAAAAGAAGTAGAGAGTTTTGCTAGAATTTATTTCTAACTTTCTCCTACTAGACACCTCTCCAGTACGTCCAGATGAATATGCATTGTGTGTGAGAAGTTACACAGATATTTATTAATCCAAATTTCACTGAGCCAAACTTCCAGATTTATAGTAACACTTTTAGGCTCAAGTTCTGGAAAGCATTGCTAGTGAGGTCAGAGCAGTATTGTAATGTGAAGCATCTTTAAAGCACATGGTAAATCTTAATCACTTTAAGTCCCTAAGAGAACTATCCTAAGCAACGTCTGAAATTATGTCCTGAGAACTGGGATTTCAGAGTGGCATTTCTAATCTTTCATGCATCATTAGAAACCCTCCAGCCCTCAAAACTAACCCATGCCATGCTCCCTTTGGCTACTATACATTTTGGTTCAATTCCCCACTTTTAGACTAGAGGTCCACCAGGACTGCTGGCTTAGTCTAGGCAGCAATATTTTAATTTCCGTATCATTCAGATCTGCAGCATTCAGGCAAAACGGTGGTTATAACTCCAGCTTCCTTAGCAATCCACTCTGTAATAGGCAAGGCCGACAAGATGGCAGCAACAACTGGATATTCCAAAAAGAAAAGTGTTAGTGTAGAGAAAAACTCAGCTAGCATTCACCCATCACCTAGTACACGGGTTGCTCCCAGCCCCTGGAACTCTAACAATGGGAGTGAAGCTGCGCATAGTTTTCCATGGTGTTCTGAGCTCCTCAGCAGGACGCTATATTGAGCATAAACTGGCCGGTTTAATAAAAATTGCTTGGCAACAGGGGTTTTGTATAATACAAACATTTCTACATGAAAACCCAAGGTAGCTTTCTCCACATGACTACAGCCGGGCCCACAGTAATGCAGACCAGATGTGCGTTCTGCATTCCAGCAGATTTGTTAATCTGGAGGTTCTGTGTTGCACGGGGAAAAAAAACAGTTTACAGAATTATTCACATGAACCAGGTACGGCTGTTTTAAAATGGTCTTTATTATTCAGAAAAAAGAAATTAACCGAGTTCTCTTGTTTAGAAAAAGCTCATCTATCACCTTAAAAATGTTCCGTATTCACAGTTTAACCTCACTTCACCGTAACTGCCCTTCTATTTTATACTTGCTCCTGGTTTCAGGCATTTCTCTCTGATTTTTGTTGCTGTTGTTATAATACCCTAAGCCTCATTCTGCCGCCCACGGATCCTGCAACGGGTGTAGCTGCACGCATTCATGCAGTTGCTCATGCTCCTTATTTTCATTATGAGAAGGAGAATCAGGCCAAATGGTTATGGCACTCATTCAATGCACAATGCACATCTGTCAGATGTTACTGCTGTCACATCTGGTGAACTGGGACTGTCACCCTTAAAGGCAGGGTGGCTAAATCACTGGGTAAGTAGCTGAGTGGGAGGAGCTATAACCGTATACAACATGCAAGTCAGCAGAAGAGAAAACCTTATATAGTTATCCCAACTTCTACTTTCCTAGGGTATAATTAAAAGAAGTACCAGAGCTGCTGAATCATCGACCTGTTTTCCCTTTTACTGTCACCTGCCTCTCTGATAGCGCTGCCCAGAAGTGCTCTACTGACAATGCATCCTCTCTCTCCAAAACATTCTGTGTGCTGCTCTGAACAGCAGTCTCTGAAATCCTCATCTTCTTGTTTTCCTCCGAGGTCTGGTACAGCAACACAACCTTTTATAAGCTACTAATTGTGTTCGGGGGGGGGGGGAAGTAACCAAAAAGCCTGAACTTGCCAGTTCATTGTTCGGGAGGCTGCCTGGCCGCTCCATCTAACTAGAGCATTTTACAAAGTTCAAGCTGTGTTTAATTTCTCCCTTCCCCAAGTGCTCCCAGCAATCCCAGCCTGCGCTGCCCAGCCTCCACCCGCGGCCCAGGCCGCAGCTACGGGAGAAGGAAAGAAAGGGGAAGGAGGGGCTAGGGAGGACAAGCCATTTTACAGTCTCTCGGCATTCCAGTCCCCTGCCTAATTCCCATCTTTGGAAGGAAAAAAAAAAGAAGGGGGAGAGGACAGCCTGAACTTTTGACCTGGAGCGCAGACACCCAACCAGAACAGAGGAGAGCCATAAAGGTGTCTGTGCAGGGCCACGATCTCAGGACAATCGTCTGCAGCTTGTTTCCTCACCATCCTCCTCAAAAAAATGTTGATTACTTGTTTTATGATTGCCAGATGGTGGACTCTGCTGAGAACCTTCTCCCATCCGCAGTGACTGCCTGACCCCACATAAAACTGGAAGGGGCCGAACCTTTTTCTACCCATCCCACCGCGGGAGGATGCAGAGACCTTCAAACCTTAAAGCCGCCGATCCCATTTGTACCAGCGTGCTTTCAGTTCTGTGCAAGGAATTCAGGCGCAGATTTCAAACCAGCAGCAGGATAACTATTCGTACAACATTTATGTTATACAGAAAGTATGGAACGTGTTCAAGAGGCAAACACAAGATGAGGTTCTCCCTGATTCTCCTTGCTCTGAGAAGTGGATTTCAACTTTGACAGTGCCGTGGAAACAAAGGCCAGAGACACTCTGTCCTAGGGAGCATGCTGCAACTATTTCTCAATTGCTGTTCAATTAGTGAACACAATCACCACGGGTAAAGCAAAACTGCAATTTTAAAGATGTTGGCTTGTGGACACACAAAAAATTGCAACCCCTATTCCAGAATGGCTCTCATGTGGACATGTGGACACAGTGCTCCAGAATAAAAGGCATGTCATGCCACAGTGACCAGTGAGCTTCCACAGCAGAGCTCTGGCATACACTCATTTTTGTTCTAGAACAGAAAGCCCAGGCAGGGAGCTGTTGCGGAAGATACACTGGACTCCTTTCTTTCCATTGCACTCAGCTTCCCAGCATGGACAGGCTCCAGACTTCCAACCGGATCTGCTTGTGCCAAGACTAAGCGACACTGCAGAGCCTAGGGCAGGGAGGGCAGGTACTCCTACTCCCACCACTGCAGTTGCATACAACACTCATATCTTGTTTTGCCGTAAGTCTGGATTCTTTTCCCTGAATCATTTTCCCCTCTTGCTCTAACCCATCGCCATAGCCATTTAACTTGTGAATGCACTACAAATATCATTGTCATCTCTCCCAAGCAGACACCAAAGAAACTGGAAAACCTCCCACCAAAACCCAAAAAATCCAGAGAAGCAGGAATTGTCCCAGGGATGCAGAGGATCCATCCGTGACTCCATTTTAACAACCCTGGTTATTAATACATCCTAACCATGCTCCTCTGGATATTTCCTTGCCTAAACAGTGTCATAAGCTGCTTCCACTTCAAGGGCTGCTGTAAATGAGCACAGCTTCTTTCAATAAGTGCGGCTGCACAGATCTTCGTTGCTAAAAAGACACGGACACCAAAGGTTCTTCCAACAGGGACAGATAGGATTATGAAACTAAAGGAACGACTACCACCAGTTAATCTGCATTGAAGTGGGTGGGTACACCACTACCCCAATGCAAATGCCATGAGGCTGACACAAGTAAACATGTTTTGTTTAAGATCCACTTATAACAGGCTGGGACTGCGGATACCCACTTGCTTATCATCGCTCAGCTGATGATGAGGTATGGCAATTCAAATGCCAGTGATTGTATATAACTTGACTTTTCCAGTACTCAGTCAGAATTAGCTTTTCACTGGAGACAGCGACATTGAAAAAATGGAGTGCTGCAAACTCAAAGAAGGAAAGTCCCTTAAGGCCATTAAACACAAAGGCGTAACTTCCAACTCAGGAAGCCCTTAAGCCACACATGACTGCAGTGTATATTGGGGAAAGCAGCTCTGTATGCTGAGCCTAGGCTCTTCTCCTTCCTTCAGCGTTTACTGTTGTCCACTTTCTGAGACAGGATTTTGGGTTAGATGGATGCGCAAAACGGTCATTCTCACAAACCACACTTACTAAGGTATTTTTTTCCTTCTGTCCAGCTCCAGCCCACAAGCAGTTCACTCAGAGCTGAGTCACTTGGCCTTATTCTGTTATTTCATTCCCTCCTTCTTCCATTACTCCCTCTGCCATTTCAACGGATAAAACCCCAAAGTTCACAACCTCGCTGTCCTAGGATTCCCCTCAGATACAGCATCCTCCCCCACATCGGTGATAAACAAGATTTACAGGGATGCCGAGTGCATCATCCTCTAATCTTGCCCCGACATACCAACAAGCCATAAAGTTTAGTGTGACCCCCTTTCTGTTGTTGTTTACAACACAATCCTGCTTTAGCTTCTGTCTTGAATAGCCATCATGAAGGTCAGTTGGACCTAATTGCTCTGGGTGCCTCCTAATGACCACAAATAGCACCTTTTTAACGAGCAGAGAAGGGGGAGAAAGAAAGAAAATGAAAGAGAAAAGAATTCAGCCTTTTAAAACCAGAGAAAGCCTCAGCTCCATGCATCTCTCAATTCCGCGCATCTTCTCATGAAGTTTGTTAGGAAATGCACAGACAGGAGCTCAGAAGGTGTCTTAATTTTTACCACCTAGATTTCATTAGGGGATGGATTCTCCTCTCTCATACTTAACTTGGATTTTACTGCTCCCTCTTCTCCCTTAGGTGTTCTCTTTATTCAGTGTGGTTCTGTACGCGATTGTAACACAGCAGCACGGATTCACCAAGGCTAGCAGGCAGCCACGCAGTCACACGTGCAGAATGGGTACTTCCACTTGCTTTAGGTAGAATTTCTTATTTACACGCTTATTTGTCCAGGTTCAACCGTCATTTAAGTTTTATTTTTCTTGTCTGGATTCATCCTGGTCCAATACAAACTTCTACACAAGGCACAGTCCCTGAAGACTTTGCAATACTCATTACTTCTCTTTTCCTTGAGATCCCGTTCTTACTTTTGCTAAACAAGCCCAAATGTTAGCTGGCATCCTCAAGATAACACAGAGTGGTTTGCAGAACAGAACTAAAACCAAAGCAAATGCATACAGGTACACAGTATGTTAGACCAGACAACTTGAAACAAATTTCTGTAGGTTTGAGACAACAGAATTAAAACTGTCAAAAGCTCCTGAATGAGTCCCCAAAATAAATCAGTTTAATAGTCACTGTAGTCCAGTATTCAGTAATGACCAGAACCAAAGAATATCAACACCGTCTCCCAATTATTCCCCTCAGGGATGAATACTCAGCGAATCTCTTCTCTTAGGGGTATACATTGTTCTGGGAAGGAAAATTTCTTTGCCTTAAAAATGAGCCTTGAGTTCTTTGGGAAATTCAGCTTCATCTTTGTCAGCTCTTCTCTCTTCCCTACTTCCAGGAAAACGGAAGAGTTTCTAACTCTGTTCCTGTGATGGAGTTCTCTTCATTCACTCTTAGGACAAAGGAGGCGTTATTTTGGCCGTGCTAAGTTCTCTTGCTATTTGTTGTAAACCCTACATCGAGTTGAGAAGTAAATTCTTAGGACACCTTCCTTCTGCTATTTTTGGTTTAAGATTTTGTATTTTGTTTTTCTTTTCATCTAACATCTGGTCAGCAGAAGGGCTGGTACACCCTTCTTATTTACTGCATGCATGTAACTGACATCCCGACACCAAGCAAAGACCACATGAATCCCTCCAAGACTGCCAAAGAGACTGATACTTTAAAATACTTATAGAAACGCAGGAAGCTGTTTACTGAATTTAACATGCACTTCACCTATAAATAACACCACAGAAAAAAAAAAACCACAGTTTTTTTTTAATTAATTGACACTGTGCACATCTTGAGAAAGGAGAATGTGGAACGTGGATACCTTTTATAGTGGCATCTGAACACAACTGGGCTCACTCTCTAAAAAAATTAGGAATTTACACATACCTCCCTATTTTTTCTCTAACAAAGTGACAGATCATCCAGGATCCGGTCAAACCTAGGATGAACACTAGCCAGACAGATACGTACAGCTGAACTAGAGGAAAAGAATGTCAATTCAAGGCTTACTATAAAGCAAGATATGTAAAGTTTCAGTTCATTTACAGCCAGTTCTTGCTGTCATTAAGAGGTTCAGGTAAATAGTTAAGCATCTCCTTCAGCATCCTCTCTCTAAAGTAACATACAATAAGCATCTTGCATTAAAATAAATACTTGTTCACACAGCACGCTTCTGCAGAAAGTTCTCATAACATGCAACGCCGTACAGATACTTCTTCCACGGAGACGTGGAATATGGTTTGGGGGGGGGGGGACTAGAACCAAACACAATTTCCATTTTACAAAGAAACACTGTACACGGGAAAGAGTATTGTGATGTGTCAGTCTAGTGCTCTTCAATCCCCTCCTGTAATTTATGCTCCTAAGAAACTCCACTTCGAATGCAGCTCAGAGCATTTTGATAGTCATCCAAACTTTAATCTTTCTTCTCCTACACTGAGGTTGGTTTCTGAGTTTTCTACTTCTTCAAAGAGGCACCATGTTACCAAACTTTTTTTTCTTTTTTTTTTTTGGTGGGTACAAAGGGCAACAGTAAGTCTTTCCAAGATCTCACTAGGCCAAAGACGGCATATGGATTTTCTTCAAGGTGCATTTTTATTCTGCTAGTGCCTAAAATCTCCACTCAAGACTGTAACCCCTTGTTCCAGCTATCTGCTGAAGTGTTGGGGAAAGGAAAATTCTGAACATTACATTTGCTATCTCACCTATAAAGACAGTACAACATTGCCAAAGTCCATATGCATCAATTCAAATGGGCAGAAGAAAAGCAAACAAGCAAACCACCACCAAGAGCAGCACGCAGGCCAGGCACTCACTGGGAAAACTGAGGCAGGCTCAGCGGCAAGACACAGAATGTGCTCCCGAGGGAGAGAAATGCTGGCTTCCCACAAAACCAGAGCTGCACTTTGCCCAAAACTGACCAGATACACATTAACCTTACATAATTTTTTTGTACATCACATTCATGAAATTCTGGATTTCTTAAGAATTTCGCTATCTGCAGTTATAACTGCAGTCAGACAATGCAAAGGCATGCTAAGGGAGCACACGCAACACTACAGGTCTGAAGATGAAACTTTCCCAACTGTGGCCTAAGTGTTCCTGGAGTTCTATTAACAGTATCAGGTGTAAAAACCCCCAAATTTGACTTAGAACTCCAACTGACATCAGTTGCACTTCCATGTGCCAATTTGTAAGGCAAGGAACCATAAAAGAGTTTGCAGAGTTCTTGTATTGTTCATGTGCAACCTGAAATTATATACGCATGGTATTTCATCCTAATTTTCGACCAGTCCCAAAAGCCTTCTAGAGAAGAGCAGTAACTTAAAGTTTGTGGCCCAACAGCTTCCTTTATATCCTTGTTAATGGGGATCTCCAAAGTGAAATGGCGTAACATCTATTTTTATCCCTGGAAATGACCGAGAGGAAGGCAGGGAAGAAACAAAGACAAAAGAGATAAAATAAATTGCATCTAGTTGTGCACTACAAAAACTGCCTCTTAGAAATACCTGGTTTTTTCTTCTCTAGTCTTGTAAATTTCAGGAAAGTCTATATTTTTCTAAACCGATGTAAATGGTATGCTCCCACAGGTTCTCTTATCTTAGTGAATCTCTAAAGTGTCTATATATTTCATTTTTTACTAAAATTGTAGAATCCATATAAAGTTAGTATACAGAAATTAAAATATAATTTTTAATTATTTCGATAGTTATCAAAAATGCCAGCACAGACATGAGTTGAAAGTAACATTGCCTCCAACACGGAATCCCATCAAAAGCATGGAAATTATTTTTAAATAAAAGCTTTTTTACATAAGCCTGGTATTAGTCTCTTTCTCACCTCCCCTTTGAGTGTCTCATCATCCTCCCAGCCAGGAGGACTGCTGTATAGCTGACTGTCCTCATCCATACCCTTCATGAGACTCCCTCCACTAAGCCAACTTGGGAACGAGTGCAATCACATCCATTGAGGCTCACCTGGGACATCCAATACAGGTGGTAAGGGCATGCAATGCCATCAACATCCCTGTTTTCATTATATTTGGTAATTTTCCAGGCACGCAAAGAGCACCTAACAATTGCCTGATAGGAAAAACTAGTGAGGTGGATGTAACAGGACTTCAGAAAAAGTCCAGATTTCCTAAAACAATGAGTGATTTGGGGAACCTCTCCTTGAGATATTTTAGTAGGCCTCTATTTTCACAGTGCAGGGCATAATCTTCTGAAAATGAGACCCCGAGGAAGTATCTCAAAGCTGAAAATCAAACCAAAAATTCAAGAGAGGGGAGGAGAAAGGGAGAATATCTGTATTTATTTAGAGTGGCACTGATAAAAGCAATCCAAAAAGTTCTGATAGTGCCTAGGAAGTGAAGCAAGTTGCAGAGCAGCTACCAGATCTGCACTCAGTGGATCTAAGGCTGCAGCAGTGCAGCGGCGGCTGGCAGGCCAGCCTCCCCATTGACCGCACCGCTGCCTCCGGGCACTCACCCTGCAGCTCGCCGCTTCACACAAGAGGCTGGTAGTCATGGCACCCAGCTTTCATTCCCAGGTCTGGAGATACAATAGGGAGGTCAGAACACCAGGCTGGAGGTGAAGACTTGCCGCTCCCAGGCTGCACGCCAGGAGGAAGAGCTTATCAAGTCATCAGAAGGCAGCAGAGCCTGGACTCTGGGGTTCTAATTGCAGGTCCACCAGATAACTTCTTGTGTGGCCACAGACAAGCCATCAGGTCGTTCTCTATCTCGGTTTACTCCTCGAAGGAGCAGATAAAATAAAACTCTTTGTCACTGGGTCACACAATGGCTGTTTAACATATGTAAATGACTCTAATAGTCTCAGGCAAACGAAGCAGGAAAGGCAAAGCAGCGCTGGTGGCATTGCTGTAACTGCGCTCCTGGCAGGCTGTGATGTCACTGGGGCAGCGAAGCCGAATGCTGAGCACACAGAAGTTTCTTCAAATGCAAAAGCAAAGCACTGTGAAAGGACTGTATTCCTAATCACGCCTCCTCTCACAGCCCTGGCGTCCATTTGCCCTTAAATCCCAGCGCGCCAGCACCGCGTGCGTGCGCGAAAGTGCATGCGTGCCTGGCCTCTCCTTTTGAAAACCAGAATCTAACAAATCCTTCCCGACGGCATTAGAGAGGAGAGGAGACACGACCAGATCAAAACAGCCACCTGAAGTGACCCCTCTTCTGCTTCAGAGACGGTTACATAAGCTGCGCGCAGGACTGGGAACCGGCAGGAATGCGGCAGGACAGGAGGAGAAGCTCTCTTGCCAAGAGGATCCTTTGAGCTGGTTACAGGCAGGTACTTCTCCAGTGCGCTCTGATGTAATGGGCCTGCCCTTCAAAAGCAACGCTAATTATCAGCTGGCACCCTGCTCCAAAGAAGTGGCACCACAAATGTAAGCAGGGACGCATTTCACAGCGAAGTAAAGTACAGCCTCTTCTGTAGATTAGAGCCGAGAAGTTACACCATAACAACATCCAGTCCACTAAGTGTTCAGACACATCAGAAGCATCCCTCATCCGCAGTCATCGGGAAGTCCCCTACAGCATGTTTATTCCTGCTTGGCCCAGCTCCTTTGCCTAAGTACAGTCTTCAAGAAATGCTGTCTGAGGGACCGAGATACATGCTCATGTTCTGTGGCTGATCAAGCATACGCTCCAGACTCGGGGAGTAAAAGAGCTAGCGATCTGGAAAAATTATATGTCGGCAAAAAGATGAAGTAACATCATCTATGTGAATAAAAGTGAACAGACCGGACTAAAATCTACCAAGAGTTTTGGTTTATTCATTTTGTTTCCCGAGTATCTCCACAGTCTTAATGGAAAGTGGCAAAGGGCACCCTGAAAATCTTAAATGCTCTTTATCCTGTAACAACCCAAAATAGCATCTTGTGATGTACTTGTGAAATCCTAAAGAAGCCGCACAAAAGCCTAGAAGCCACAGGCAGTGGAAAGTGGAGCACAGCAATGCAACTTATGATCACACAGACCACAGGAACATACACAAGAGGAGAAAAGAGACATTCATTCTCTAAATGAGTAGTGAAGCCTGGGAACTGCATGTTTGGGAGAACTTTAAAAGAGGGGCACAGGCTTTCCCAGCACTGACCTGCCACCAGTAAATCACCGAGTTTGCTGGCTTTTTACTGCTATTAGTATTGCCCTGTTTGAGAGCCTCAACAGCTTTCGTCAGTATCTGACTTCAATTGCGAGCTGCTCCCAGAAGATACTAGGGCACAGATGAAAGAGTGCTAAACACTTTTAAAGGCTTTAGCCAGGGATCTATGCTGTGGGTAATTTAATTAACAGTTCAGCATCCAACACATGACCGCAACCAACAGATACCGTGTGTCTTCAGTAGTCCCTTGGAGAATGACCTATGAAAATTCCGGAAGAGAGAAGACCTATCTGATCATTCCTAGATAAGGTCACCAAGTGGAATACCACTGTGCTTCCTCTCATTCTTCACCTTACATTACAACTTCTTCCGTTGTCACGCAAAGGAAGTTTGCTCTCCCCAAAGATGTTCCTTAGAGGACTGAAAGCAACGCTGTACCACTGCCTATCCAGCTGCAGCCATCCAGGCTCCATGATATTAAATTAATACTTCATCTTACTCAGAGGGGCCCTGAAATATGGTTTAGAAAACCACAATGCTTCCAGAGATCTTCTAAAAGCTACTGCTGAACTAAGATTGCTTACAGGAATGGACCATGAAGTATTTCTCAATCTTTTTGAGTAGATTTCACTAGAACCTGCTGACCTCTCCTCTTAAAGGAGAAAGAGCAAAAGACACCAATAAAAGAGGGGGAGGGAGAGATTCTTTCTTGCTAAATCCTTTTTCTGCGAAAGCAGAACTGGCTCTTTGAATGTGCATTCAGGTAGTTCTGCTTTTGCTCAGTTCAAATGGGAAACCGATAGAAAAACAGAGAGACAAACAATATGAACAGCCTTTGTGGCTCCATACAAGAGCCACCCACCAAGCTCCTTCAGATATTCTGAGCTGAACACCACGGATTTTGGCTCATTTAAAGCAAGATGTGGAAGAGAGTACATAGCTGAATATTTTGCTTTATCTCAAGAGAGCAGCAGCAGGCTATATGTCTGAGAAGCATGGAACAGAAGAAAGTTACCTTGTCTTCCCCAAATGGTTTTGTTTGTTTGTTTTTCTTAAACACACAAACTCACCAGGGTCTTTGGAATATCATAGGCAATGAGCAAATTATGCTCTAGTTATGTCAGTGCACATCCAAAATCAGTGGAATTACACGGGCTTTTTCACTGAGAGCAGTCTCTGCCCTATTTACCGTCTCAACCACACACAAAGCACAACTGACATCTCACTGGCACCCAGCTGAATGAGAACATGCCTGTCATAGCTAGCATTTAACACTATAGATACATGTGAATATGTATTTCAGAGTTACTATTGTCTTCTTTTCCCTCTAAAGAGAGGAGATTCCCCATCCCCCACCCCCTCTCCACCTCATTTCCATCTGGCTGACACTGCATTAATGCTAAACGTCCAGCTGGATCCCACAGTATTGTCTTGAACATTTTGTTCCGGCAGAGCTGAACTCTAGGAGACTCTGGGCTCTAAACACAAATCACAAGGCTTTACGGACGTACAAGAGCAGCCTCTCAATACCAGACTGTGCCCCTGGTACCGCGGCGGACAGGCTGGAAATAGGCCTCGCTCATGGAAGGAGGCCAGTTGTTGTGCTGCGGGTTTTTTTGTTTTGGTTTCCAGACACTGCCGCTTTTCACATAAAGCAGACAAACAGGGGAGACACTCTCTCTTTCCCTAATGAGAGGGGGTTTACTCGGTAACTCTCAAAGCCTTCCCAGACTGTGGTTTGAGGGTGGGAGCCACCCTCACACAGCCTTACAGTAACACAGTATTTTTTAAGCAGGATTCATTGAAACTGGTAAGTGAATTGAAAGAGCTTGCAGCACTCCAGTCACAGTTCCATGGATTTGCATTTCTCCTCTCCTTAGCGAATATATGACAGCCTCTGGCCACAACAGAAGCCAAAACACAGGGCTAACTTGGCAAGGCTTCATCGCCGCATCTCTGGCCCAGCTCAGATGTGTACCAGTGAAGATCAACTGGACCAGGCTCCCAGTTACGTTGCCAGAAAATATTTGTAACAGGTAGTACCTCGCATTTCTGAGAGAAGGTAGTTTCCTCATGACTACTTCAGGCAGCAAGCATAACACCCCGCACGAAGAGTTAACAGAACTGGGCTGTTGTAATACTTTACCCTCACCAAACATGGTGAGAGGCCTCCCATGCTGGAAACTCCTATGACCCAGTTTAAAAAGACAATGACCCAGTTCTGTTATGACAGGAATTAAGTCCTTCTAATTTTTTCAAACAACAATAGTTTCAACTAAACAATTCAATTCCATTAGAAGCAGTCCTCTCAGAGAACAGAAATTTGCAAAAACCTTTTTTTATTTCCATAGACTTACCCTTTTCTAGCACCCATCATGCTAGTGTATCTTCTTTACCAATTAAGCACATTTAATATAGAATAACTGCCCATGTTCAAACTCCCCTCTTGCTTTCAAAGGTAAGAATTCCAGCCTCAAACCAGAACGAGCTCTTTCCAGTAACCATCTGCACTGTTATGAGTGGTGCTTTCAAGGCAGTTTTACTCCTGCTAAGAAAGGGACAAACTGTTTCTCATTTACACTGAACGCCCTTTGTCACTTGGCTAGAAAGGTAAAGCGAAAGTGCCGTGAAATGGATGCAAGAGTATTGGAAAGTATGTTTTGTACCTCACAAAAAGATACTTCTGACGAAAGCTGTCTGACAAGACCTTCGCACGGGAGAATCAGGTGCTAAGCCACATACATATCGCACTGCAAGGACGAACAACAATGTGAAAAGTCAGCCACAAACACAGAGAGGAAGTGCTAATCAGTGCATTGGTGTTTAAAACAAGGAAACAAACTATCTGCTTTATGTGAAACTTTTTTACTGTTGTGGTTACAGGTTAAGAACAATTGTTACCGCTATGTAACACCTGGCTGTTCAGCACAGGTCGCCCCACTGTGATCACACCAGCCTTACAGCATCAGGGTTGCATCAGGGGTAAAAGAGCACACAGAGCGACGACAAACAACGAAAACCTCCTAAATCTTAAAATGAAGATGATTCAACTTCTGCCTCTAGAGAAAATCAACTAGACTTTTCTCTCTTGTATGTAGCACGCTGCTTGCAATCTGGGAAAGGTGATGTTGTACCTGAGAGAGATCTATTTCCCTCAAAACAGAAATTAACAAAAAGTTTTAATTTCATTCCATCTTCCCCCACTGAAACTAACTTTCCTTTCTCCAAACAATAACTGGAATATGGGGCCAAAACTGTAAATAATGAGTTACATAAAGGGGTTTTTTAATAATTCACACGCCTTTGATACTAGCATGCTCATTCACTTAAAAGGTAACGCGTATTCCTTTTAAACCACACAAATAACCATTGCTTCTTTCGAAGATTTAAACAAGACAAATATGGCTTAAGGAAATCACGAAATCCAAGACAAAGCGCACACGGGATGGCCCTGCAAACGAGGCAATCACTGCACAGAGACGCTAGCTAGGAAAGTTTCAAGGGATTCACTGATTTTCAGCAGACAAAAACCTGAGATCGGTAGCTCTGAGCAGGGACAGAAGATATTCTCTGACAGCTGTCATTACACAATTGACTCGTATCACCTGAGACCTACAAATTACAGGGCTGGAACATGTATTGTAAAGCACTTGGTACTCACATACAGCTGTCTTTCAACAACTTGCAGTCCTACAATAACTCATTGCAAAAAGGCTTGCTTTTTTTTTTTTTCATTTAAATAGACAGAACACTGAAACAGAACTAAATACTAGCAGAGGTCAAAAGTAACATCCATAAAAGCTTAAATAAAACTTCACTAATTCTTCACATGGCATCTGGGAACACATATGTATGATAAAATACCCAGTGTTTGCCTGTATGAGCACCGGCATCACCAGAAATCAGTGCAGCAGTTCCAAGTAAGGTCATGGCCACATCAAGTCACTCTGAGCCACATTTCCATCCTCAGCCCATGCGAGGAGAGCGTGTAAGTCAAGCTTACGGCCATATTTTTCAGTTTCTGCTGAAGAAAATTCTCCCTCAACAACACAGGTCTGCTGTGGTCTCCTTTACAATGTTGCTGCCCTTTTTCCACTCTCTGTGAAAGATCAAATGAGACAAGGATCAATCCTTCTTTCCTTTCGAAACTGGAAACTCTCCCAGCCATGGGCACGCTTTCAAAGCGTCACAGCTGCACTGTGGTATTGATTAAAAGAGGAACTTTTCCTTGCCACCACAAGAGTGACACCCTGGAGACAGTGCTTGTGCAACTTTCTCATGGGTCTCCGTGCTGCTCATTCCCCTGTCAAAGCTCAGTTGTCAGGATTCAAAAATAAAACTATAGCACAATGTTTCATCATTATTTCTCCCCTTCTCCCTCAGCAATGAGAGCTGTATCACAGGATCTCACAAAAAGGTCTACAGAAAAATAATCCATACTTGGTTTGACAGGAGTCTTCCTAGGCCCCATCCCCAAAACGCTACCAGAAGGACAGCATACTCAGAACAAATATATTTTCCTTTTAACATAGTGCAGATTAGAGAAAGAGAAATTGGGTTTGCCACTTTCTCTTCTGAGGATGTCAACAGCTTCTGAGGACAACACTCCTTGTCTCTTCCATTATGTAAATTCAGAGCAACCACAGGCCTGTAATGAGCTGCGTGTGCAGGCCAAGGTGAGGTAACACCGTAGCACCTTTCATACATATTCATCAAGAAACAACAGTACTCAGCAATAATACAACCCTGTATACATGTAAAATGCTTCACAAAAATCCACTTGACACCCCTTTTGGGCAGGGAGGCAAACACTGTTAGTCCTGTTTCACAGAGAAGTGAAGTAACTTGCCCAAGGTCACCCAGTTAATTGGTGTCAAGAGCTGGGACAATAAAAAAGTTCTCTTGACTCAATCCTCTGCCCTGCCCGCTGAAGCAGTATTACCACCCCGCACCTTTGGTAATAACAAGTGGAAGACAGCTCCTTCCCCGCCACCCATGAACAAGCTGTACCTAGCAAACACCAAGTAATTTCCAAGGAGGAATGAATGAACTCCTATGGGAGTTAATTCCAGGAGCTGATCCAGTCCAGGCCTGCCCACAAACAGAAGGAAATTCTTTCACAGACACATGGCACAGAAAGAAGCAAGCAAGCAAGCAAGCAAGCAGAGGAAGACAAAAGTGAAGTGCTACATGTAGCATAAAGCTTTGTAATTTCTGAATAGGAGATACAACAGACCGACTGCCCCAGGAAGAGAGCTGCCTGAATAGGGACGCAATTTTTCAAGTACATCAATATCTTGCTAACTTGACGTACACTACAAAGCCTCCAAGGTGTGCTTGTGGCTTTAAATATTTTCTTGTTGCTGCTTTGAAGGCAAGAACAGACATGATCTCCAAAGCATGCACTGCTATGCAGTTGAGGGGGGAGGAGGAGGAGGAGGAGGTGAATACTGTAGCTAGCTGAGAACTGTCAGATTGTGTTTGCCATCAAGGAATGCCATTTCCCAATGCCCGAGTTTAACTCTGGAATGAGATGCACGCTGCTGCTGACCCCCTTGCTGACACTCCATAGACTCCCTTATCTCATCAGCCCCTGAGCATCCCATCCTCACTCCTCCGCGTTCATGTTCCCAAACTGTCAATCTCTCTGCAATGACTCACAAGGTTCTGAACCCACCATTCGCCTCTGTGAGTCTTACTATTTTTTCATATATGTCCTTCTGGTTTAGATTGAGAGGCATCTTATTCTTCTTAAACATTAAAAACAAAATTTAAAAGCATCACTGAAAGCAATATGCCCTCAGCACAACAGTCTCTCTGAGAGAACTGCATACTTCAAAGAAAATCACAAGAATCTAATTCTGCTCTCCAGTTAGAGTGCTGTAAATTAGGAATAATTCTACTGAAGTCAATCAAGTCACAATCATTATAACAACCAATGAGCAAAAGCAAAGCGGAGCCTGCCTGTGGGCAGATCTCAGGAGTGACAATGGATTAGAAAATATACTGCAAGGGTGTATTAAAGTTTAGGTCAGCTTTATCCATTCTCTACGTATTTCCCTTAGAACCCACTTAAAACTAGGATTTTCTTTACCTACATTATAATCCTCGTCATTACACATGACAGCTGAGTTGTTTATACATTTAACTGGATTAGATAATCAGACGCAGTGGTGCAACCACCACCTGTGCGTTACTAACAGTTCTGACAAGGTGGAGCGGTTTGAGATGGATGCCAACCAGAATCCGACACAGGCTTCATTTGTCATACCTACATGGCATGGATGTACCATCTATCGTGGATGGCTTCAGTTCTTCGCCTTCTGTCACCTCACCATTTGGATTACCTCATGTTAAACCAAAGGCTCACTTAAGACAGCATTTTTAAAACCAGCAGAGTTCCGCAATCGCTAATGGAACTGTTTTAATATCCGCTTATCCAATCCCACTGCACAGAGCAGGAGGAAAAGAATGGAATAAGGTAAGATGGATCTCCCAAAAACATTTATTTAGATGCTTTTATATTTCTTAAGCTACTGAGTAATTTGACCAAAAGGGAAGAAGTTAAGGAAAACCTAGCACGCTTATTTTTCAGAGCAGAGAACCAAACACAAACAGCCACATCCATACATCATTTGATTTGCCGGTTTAATCAGCAAGTACTAGTGACTCAATTAGCCTCTTAGCAGTGCCTAAATGCCACTAATTCAGCCCGCTGGCTGCTGCAGCATACATACACAAGCTTGTCCCTTTAGATTTAGCGGTAACAGCACCGCTATTCTTCTCATGACAGCACTAGAGGCCCAGACAGTCTCCTCCTCTCTCTCTTTTTCTCTGTTCTGCCAACCACACAGAAAGAAAAGACCCCAGGGCTGACTGTGTGTGAGCGTTGAGTAGGAGGAAAAAGGAAGAAGGAGACACTATTTCTATTCATTTTACAGCTTCATCCATCAAAAGCCTTTCTAAAAAAATGAAAAATGCATTCCCAGAAGCGCATGGTTTAGAGCAACAGCCTAATAAGGTGTTAAAGAAAAGATACTGACCTAATCTTTAGCAGCCACATCCACCACACAGAAGTTTAAGAAATTACAGAAGCTAGTGCTGAAGAAGCACTATTTGATTCTAACTCACGCTCCCACCATTGCTAATCTGTTCCTTATATTGGGTGGTTTTAGGATAAAGCACCACATGTAAACCATACTTTTAACTGAAACTTTCATACCTTTGGCAATCTCAAACACCACCACGTAACGCCAGCGAACAAACCAACCAGCCAAACCCAACTTGCTTTTTCTGTACACTCAAGAGCGCATTTGTTCAGTTCATTTTTGTGACTCTCCCTTATATAATGACTAATTTTCAGGCAGATTGATTCCCTGGTGAGCTGTTGCACATTGTGCAGCCATAAAAGCACTAGTGACAGTCAAAGTAGGTGACAGGAACAGTAGCCTGGTGTTAGAGCAGAAGCCAAAAGGAGTTTCGGCAGCAGCTAGGTACATGTCAAATTAAAGTGACCAAGCAACTACAGCTTCAAAAGTATTGACTCAGTATGAAGAAAATGTGCTGTCAAAACACAACGTGTCAGAACTGAGCCCATCATATCTGTTTTACTTGATGACTATACATAGAATTACAGGTCAGGAGAAACACAGGAGATCCCAGAGGAGGAAAAAACCTTTGCTAATTAACTTAAAATGTGGAAAGCAGAGTATTCTTACCCAGAATACTGAGCAGAAGACACATGAGCTCTTCTCTCTCTTCCTCATAATCCTTCTCATCACTTAAAAATGAAGGCTCATTAAAAAATGGTCAAAGGTGGATTCACTCTAGGTTTGAGAGCCACGACATTTGCAAGAGGCATTATTGCTTTAAATCTCTCCCAGCAGCTTCCCAGCTGACAACCACTTGGCACTGAAAGGCTAGGTGGGAACTTGGCAATCACACCGGGTTTTATAACAATATTTGCAACATAAAATGAAACCAACAAACAAAAAAGAATATCCCTTTCAGGTTTTCTAGACACTAAACAGGCCTTGCACTCCCACTCCCCTTTCCTCATTAATATTCAACAGTTTAAAATAAAGATGTATCAAAAAAAACCACCAGGGAATTCATTAAGTCTTCAGTATTTCAGTTCACCAGTCTCTGATTTCCAGTCAGCTGAAACTGGTAAGTCATTATTTCAGCTGCAGGCCAGGCCAGAGGAAAGACTAATCTCGCACTCACAAAGCTGCCAGGCTCAGGATGCACGCAGGGTAGGTTTGGAATTAGAAGGGGCTAAGGAGAATGCAGTTATCCTAATTAAATAAAACCAGACAACCTGTCTCCAACAAACAAGGACATATATTCACATGGCATAAATCCACGTTTCTCAGTTGAAGCCGCTCAAATCCACGCAATATGAAAACTGTAAATAGCATGGCAAAAAAATGACCAAGTTTCCCATTCTTGTATCTATACTTAGATTTGATTCCTTGTTTTGAGAGATGATCAATGTGTAAATTTTACATATCCTTCACACCTACCACCCCAAACCGATCAAGAATACCTAGCTATTGTCTCAATACCAATAGATACTGCCAAGACTACTCCAGAAGCAACACCAGCGCAGTTCCCAGTGCAGAACTCCCCCTCCGCGCAAGAGCCCACACCATCTTTCCTGCACAAAGTGAGAGGAAATCGTTGCCACTTAGGGGAACTCCATGGGAAGAGCGTGCAGAGACAATATCCTGCTTGGTGAATCCTAGGGGCAAAGCACAGCTTCTAAAAATGGTGACAGATTTGCACGGTGGCGGTCTGTGCCGCCGTACCCACTGACCGTACCCCTGCTCCTTTCACTGCCTGAGAAATCTCTTTACGCACCCATAAAGCCGGCTGCTCCCAGAGCAGCCCACCTAGCAGAAACCGCCGCTCCTCTCACAACTTTGGCTTTACCAAAATAGTAGAACAAGACAAGCAGACCTCTGTAGGGTTTCTGTTTGTTTGTTTGGGGGCTGGGATTTTGTTTGTTTGCTTTTTAATAATCAGAGCTCAACCACCCAGGGTGTAGGTAAACTTCAATGTGAGGATACTTTCTTTATTGCAGGTGCCAGAGAAATCACAAATTGTAGCCTGATACTCAGTAAAAGCTGCATGTCCTTAAATACTGTCGTGAGTAGGCCAGACGGAAATTCCACCCAAAGGAAGAGAGATCACAATCAGATACAAGGGAACTGAAGACCATTCAAAAGCGTTATCTCCAGTAGGTGATGTTACTGCAGCTTATGGACATTTTGTCTTCCCTTGTCAGAAAAGCTGGCTTGCTAATTTATGGGCAGAGTGGGAAAAGCAGAGGGATACAGACAGACACAGAATACTTAAAACAGAACTCAGAATGGAGACAAAGCTCCCCTTTCACCTCCTGCTGCTATTTACCATCTGGGATCCTGAAAAGGGGGTGATGGGTAGTTTTGTGATAGGTTTGGCAAGGGGCAGGACATTTAGGATTTTCTATGTGTAACGAGGTCATGTGTCAGCGCCTTCGCAGCACATGGGAACACTAACCAAAAGAAGGTTCAACAAAAGGGTTGCCCTGGCTGAACTGGAAAGAAATCCTATTTAAAAATACCCTGCCACCAATGCAGGATCTTAATACGATTAGTAATAATACAAAATTTGAAGAAAGTGCCTCCAGAACCTAGCACAGAAGAAATGAAGGAATGAACACATCCAATTAAAAGGTGGATGTTATTTATAATTACATTTTTAGAAGTTGTATGATATTTAAAAGTAATATTAAAATTCTGAATAACAGCATTTACACTTCTATTTGCAAATGAAAGATGTCAGTTCACTCCATTATTTTTATTAACTTTTGCTTTCTTGATCCCCTTACATTGCAATTAGGAAGTAAGACCTCAACGGGATTATATAAAATGCACTGCAACTCTGTGGAAAGGGAGAAGTACTTTGTGCTACAGTATTCTTTGATATTTCCACTAATATTGGGGGTTGGAGTGGTAGAGATACAGCAAGGACTGAAATTCTAAGTGTAAGAAGTGGAGTATTTTTTTTCCTTCTTTCTAACATCGCTTTGTTTCACAAAAGCAATTTACAAAAAGCAGTTATATCAAATGAGGAGTTCTGGTTTAGAAATGTTTCTTCTGTTTTCATAAAAAGAATTATTAATAGGGTGAATTTCCCATCATATGGTGCTACAGTAAATCTTTAAACAGGATCCGTTAATCAAAGGACCGGCAGGAAACATGAGCATCCCAGCCTTTTGCCCAGACTGGATGTCTGCTGACTGAAGTGATTCTAACACCACTGCCACTGCAGACAGTAATCTGGGCATTAAATTATTTAAAATCCATACTCTACAAGATACACAGATGCGAGAACTAGTCACTAGAACTAATGCAGTACTTGCTTATCCGCGTGCCTCAGACTCCTGGTTGGTAGAAACCCCATTTTCAAGTCTAAAAGCTTTAAACTGAGGATGTCACTACTATACCATCAGCTACACAGTGAAGCTAAAGGCATGTTGTGTGTTGTGGAAGACAAACGAGCAGAATTTCTAACTGTGCTGATGGAAAATCAAAAAGTTATGTCAGACCCTAAAGAGCAGATGCTTTAAAGCAATCACTGGTTAATACTTGTGAATCTGTGGTGCAGGGGACTGTAAGTGAAAACGTAGCTCTTGTTCCTCCCCAACCCTTCCTCCATGCATGTGCATGCACTGATCCAAAACTGTGGCGAACAAGCAGCAAAAGGAATCACAATCAGCCTAGCGCTGCGAAACACAAACAGACGGACACGTTCAGTCCATCAGAGAACGGCTCTTCCATGTATCAGAGGAAGGGTGGGTCACGTATCTGTCCTGGGCTACATTCAAATGCAATTTGGGGTTATTAAGGGAGGATTTTATAGAAATTAATCTTGTTTCCTCTGTCTCCTAGGCTTTTGCCTTAATTCTACCATTCCCAGAGACTCTCACGTTGGGGGCAGGGAGAGGGGGGAATTAAGGACAGAAACAGAGGAAGAGAACCACCAACAAATCCAGCTGCAGTGGAGATGTTTGAAACCAGATGCTCCTGGGCCAGACTACAGAGGGATCCACTTGAACTCAGAGTATTTTTCTTGCGACTTCCCAATCTAAAAAACATACTGGGCCTTTTGAACAAAGTACTTTCCCAAAAATAGTCCTCTTGCTTTGGTTGTTAGTTCAAGAATACAAAGCAACCGTGAATATAAAACTGAGAAGTAATAAAATCCGAAGGTACAGCAATGGATAACCTGTCTTACAGTCGTGATGTACACGTAAATCATATGGGTGGTGACACAGTAATGGGCGATACCACATCATCCCAGAGCACTTCTTACCACCCTTAATGTTTTAAAAAACCAAACACAAGGCCACAAGACAGCACCCTCCTGATACATAAATCAGGACAGCAGGGATGGCCTTCCCAGTATCACAGAATTAAATGGTGCCACTCTCACACTTCCAAATGAGATGTGAAACGAAACCACACCACATTCTGCACCAGCATGAAAGTCTTCTTGTTTGTATTCACACTGAGTTCCTTGCACCACTGCAACCGCACCACCACAGCAACATACCAACGCTCTGCAGCGGCGCAGGAAAGCAACTTGGCCAGACAGAATGTGAAACAAAAGCAACTGTTTAATGTAATGTATGACAACTGTATTTAGGGAGTTACACAGATACTACTATACTGGTGTCATCTGGCTACAAGGAACAACAAATAAATGGCATTTCACTCCAAATTTTAAGTACAAAAATTTTTTTTTTTTTAACATATTCTTCTACTCTGAGACAATAAACGTAGTTTTGCTTCATCCCCACAGCTTTATAGAGGGACACTCATACACAGAAGCAGTACAAAAGTCAAATGCACTGGGCAATACCCAGTATTTGAAAATGTTAAAAA
Organism: Ardeotis arabs; assembly: GCA_011801015.1. Taxonomy (NCBI): domain Eukaryota; kingdom Metazoa; phylum Chordata; class Aves; order Otidiformes; family Otididae; genus Ardeotis; species Ardeotis arabs. The sequence goes on along the minus strand of JAAGAY010006907.1, from coordinate 13,780 downwards.
AAACCAAACACGCACAGAAGAAACAAACAAAAAAAATAATCACAGTTTTGATAGTTCTGTGGGAAAAAAAACTTAGCAAATTTGCAACAAAACTGTTAAGTAATTAAGGCAAGACACTTCACACATGAACTTAAACTGCTAATTAAATCCCCCCTGCTTAATTGACTAGATTTGCATATCATTCAGTGAGGAATGGGAACGGCTGGGGCATTACACAAGCACTTCCTTGTGCAGAAGGTAGCTAAGTGAAATAAGCTCAGGGTAGTAAGAAAAACTAATGACAGTTTCTGAATGAAACAAATTTTCAACAGATTTTCAACAGATTTTCAACATTTTTTATTAAGAACATTACAATGTAACTGATTCCAATAGTAATATTCAGAAGCACAGCAAATGCTTTATATCCATGCTGTTCCCCTACTTTAACTCGTGATCACTGCTGTCTGCTCACATGCACGGCTCTGTTATTCTCAAAGATGCGTTCACGCTCAAGAGAATCTATTTCTGCTTTAAAAACCCAAATATCTTTATTTCAGTAACTGCAGGAGAAAACACACCCTCTCTGCCACTGAACAGCGTGAATTTAAAGAAAGGCTTGAGAAAACTTTCACCTATAGCAGGAACAAATCCCTTTCACTCCAAGAGTCAGGGAAAGCATTCAATTATCTGCCAGCTACATAGCTCATAAATGACCCAAAGCATGCAGGATGAAACCAGTCTGTCAAAAGCCCTGCTCCAAGGATGTCAGATTATGATTTTTTTTTTAAGTGGATAAGGATTCAGAGTCAAGAACACAACCTCCCTGTAACATCAAATGGCCTCGCTGTTTCAGGCTGGTTAACAGACACAGGCGGACACCACAGCAAAAGTTAATATCTGCTCACGTTTGGGAGGCTACCACTGCAGAAACGATGCTAACACATTTCCCTTTTTAAAATACGAGATTCTACAGCATTTCAAAATGTTGTGCAAGAAAACAGAGTTCAGCATACAAACCAGAAATCTGCTAGGCCTGCAATAGAGCACGCACTTCTATCTCTGAACGCTGTACTTGCGTGACAGATACTTTCCCACCATTGAAGTATTATTATCATCAACTTCTATACTTTCTGATCTTCTAAATTAGAAAAATTAAAATAATACAAAAGACATTCAGCTTGTTTCTCTCAAGGCAAAAGGATTTTCTATACAGCCACCGATCAGAACATTTCTGCTGCCTGGACTTGCACCGTTACTGAAACAGGATTACGCGAGATCGCCATTGAGTTTACTACTTGTGAAATATCCTGAAAGAAAGGCGAGTTCTATGAGTTGTTCCTTTTAGCAGCCTCCTTTTTCAAGTGAGGCTTCTTATACCAATAATCCAAGAACAAGCTTTTAAATCTAACAGCAGCCCCCATTTATTCCAGAAATGGAAACAATCATGGCTTACAATAGGTACACATATATTTGTATGTATTTGTATAGCTGCCCTCCATACTTCGAGTGTTAGGGAACCTTCCCCATCTGATTCTGGATAAACAATCACCAATGCAAAAAAAGGAAAAAAATTCAACACTGGATTCCTCATTTGTTGCACAGATTTTACTGCTCCCAGCTGAAGCAACGTTAAGTCAAGATCAGAAGAGCTACTTTTTTTCTTTTGCTAGATCACTTATTAGGCCAAGCAGGAAAAACTGAAGTCAAACTACACGCAGCCAATACTGATGTGAGCAACTGAAGAATCAGGGCCACCTTTACATTCAAATCTCAGAAAGCAGTTAGTAGCTCATAACAACGTATCTCACTGGGCTCACGACTGTTGTGGAAGTTGATATCACATTCCATTCACAGATATTGATAAGGAGGTTTTTTTAACCTCTGTTTGTATTTAAAAAAAAAAATCCATCCTTTTTCTCATTTTTAAAAGGTTCTGTAAGTCTGTGAAACATTAATATTCTCCGTAACAAAGCCAGCAGCTGCTCTGCCAGTCTGCGACATGGATGGTTTTGTTAAAAGGTTTTCATGTGGGTTTTTTTTTTTTTTTTC
>JAAGAY010006907.1:0-11732 GCA_011801015.1 Ardeotis arabs | reverse complement strand
ACCCCCCCCCCCCCGCTCAAAAAAAAAAAAAAAAAAAAGCTGCTACCAGTGTGTCCAAAACAGCAGGAAGAGGAGCAAGTGAGCTGGTAATTATGAACTCACTTCTGCAAACTGCTACTTGAGGACACGGATCTGCCATGCCAGTCATTTATAAAAAGTTTTTCCAGGGTAGCAATTCAGCTTTGGGCCTACAGTATAACCCACAGAACTGCAGCTCTCCCCTGCCAAAACAGAAATTACAGAAAGCCAGCGTGGAGAATCTTCTACATGATTACTGAGGTAGATTTAGTGGGGTCAGTTCGGAGCAACTCCATTGTTACTTTGCAATTATAATCTAAAGCAAAGTTTGTTTCTGTTTTTAAAGTGAAAACAAAAATCAAGCAACCTTTTCTCAGTTAAGAAATTTGTTTGAAACAGGCTCCATGTGTCTCCGTATTTCTCCTCCTTGAGACCTAATGCTCACTTTGTGACATCCAAACTGTCTACAGCAATTAATTCTGATGTCACAGGGGATTATGATTTTGACTGAGGGAGTAAAAAAGTTCAAAGGGGGGGAGGAGGTCTAATTAATAAAAGATACTTTGTCAAGAAACACCTCCCCCACCCCCAAAATAATACAGCAACTTCAATGTAAGGGTTTTCACATCTGTCAAGATGGGATGGGATCCAGCTGCTCTTTTAAGGAGAACATGAATGAACATCCCTCTTAGAAACAAAGAAATATATGAAGTTTCATTAGTGTGAATCTACCAAAATCAAATCAAGTTATAATAAGAGAAAACTGCACCAATAAACTAGTTCAGGGCAAATTTGATATATTTTTAGAAACCTAAATTACAAATTTGCATGTGAATTGTAAGAGTAGAATTTAAATGTAGAAATAGTCTACTGAAAATGTAACCTCTGCTGAAATCCTATTAATTACTCTAAATTTTCACTTGTAAAATCTCAGCAGAATTTGACCCTCAAATTATAGCCACTGAGGGAAAACTGGCTACATTCGAAAGCTATGACAAGTAATTTCTGCTCTAAGATCATTTTGATAAACTTACACCAAGTCCACTGACTTCCCTGGAGTCAAACCAGAGCAAAACGTTGTGTCAGTGACCCTCCCTTAACTAAAGCAAGGCACCAGGCCCAGCTATGACTATAGTGAAAGATCTGCACATCTATAACTACAACTCTACAAACCAAAGCAACGCAGTAAGGCAACGCAAGCGATGGCGGGTGGCACGAAACTCCGCGGTGGTACTGGGGAGGATACCGCTGCTGTTAACCTCCCCAGGCGTTTGTGCTGGGACACCACTCGAACTGAGGAAGCTTTACAAACCAAACCAAAACCAAGTGAAACAAAGAGAACACTGCAATTATTTCCTAACCATTTGTCTCCTTGACTCATTTGGGTTTTTAAAGACTGGACTGTCCTCTGGTTCACAGAAGGTGCTGTCAGAAAAAAAAAAAAAAACTGGGTCAGTTGTGCACCACAGCACGGGAACCACAGGTGGGGCAGTAACCCATCGGCTGCCACTACGAGTAACCTGGTCAAAACGTGAAACCACTGCTCCTACTCCAGCTCCTTCCTACTCTTCCAGTGTAGCACCCATGTGTCGCCTAACTGGGAAAAAGATACGTAACATTTTTCATCCTGAGCACTGAATTGCTAAACTCAAAATAAAATAAAGCGAAGCATGACGAGCTGTACAAATGCAAATGTCCCAAATGCCAAGACTAACATTTCTAAAACCTAATTCAACTCTTTCATTTCTTAGCTGCAGGCCGTTTACTGCCACTCCTTTTTTCCACCCAAACAAAAGACGAAAGGGATGACTCAAAGCAACTTGAATTTCAAGCTAAGGCCGCAAAGCACTGAATGCCTGATCTTTAATATTAAACAGGTGTGCAGATGATATTCATTCCAGCCTCATCACGGCGAGGTTCACTGTCAAAACTGCAGAAAGACCAAACTCACTTAGAAGACACATGGCTAAGTTAAACAGTGCCATACATCATGATGCAAGTCATATGATAAATACAAGCAAATAGTAGTTACAGCACTGGCAACTCCTTCTACCTCTTTTTCCCTCCTAATCACTAATGTTTCTTTTTTCTTTGTATGCACACAGTTTCATACAATAAAGTTATATAATTTGAAAGTATATAATAATAATTTTAATATATTCCTTCAGAATGTACTAATATTACTTACACAATCTTTGCTCTAGAATCAACAGGGCTAAACAAGGATCAATGAATTCATTACAAAAAAGATTTTCACATAAATAGGTTTCTAGAAATTAAATTTTTAGAAAAGGAACTCCTAATTTGCTATGCTGTGATGGCCAAGGCTTTTGAACAGCAGCTCTGCACATCCACTGACTGGTGTAATAGAGCACTTCACACCACTTCACCGCTTCCATCGCTATCTATTGCTGGATACGGTCCAAAGATTATTTGGCTTTGCCAGTTTTGCAAAAAACTACACCATAGTGGCAGAAAAAGAAAAAGGCAAAAAGCCAAACAAAACTAAATCTTTGGATAGATTAGTGCAAGGACTCGTTGTATGGCATGTTTCTTATTAGTGAGTGAATGGGAACAAAGAAATATCAATAATGGACCTGATGCTGCAGTCGGTGCTCTTTTGAATTCGATGTACTGCTCACAGCAGCTCTGCACCACTCTAAACACATTTATTTCAAAGGAATATTTCTAAATCATACCAGCATGGGTGAGATAATTCACACCCACTGAATAAACTGAAACTGCTAGCGGGGAGTTAAGAATGGCGAATTTTTTTTTTTTTTTTTTCCTTGAATGACACTCCATTATCTTTCAACTCAGATTTTTCAACTGTGGAATGATGGTACTTTAGAAAAGTATGCTTAACACTTCATTTCATGAGCAATTCTTCATCACAAAAGTGTAAATCTGAAATCCATTGTATCAATGAAGGTTACTGAAAATCAGACCACATCGTAGCCTTAATAATGTCTATTTTCTGCCCTTCTAGCCCACTACTCTGTATAAAAGCTATAAAACTTATTTTACTGCTATAAATATGTACCTGCACAATCTTGAGGATTTTTTGTTTCGTTTTTTTTTAAAGATACTTGTCTAAAAGCATAGGACCTAGAGAAACTGAATACTTACAGAGGTTTTTTAAAAATTATTTTAAGTAATTCACTGCTAACTGGTACTACTACAATCCCTGTTCTAGTAAGCAGCAGGATCCCTGCACAACCTATATATTTTAATACTGAGCAGAATTAATTTTGTTCATCAGATCCTGAAAACAGCACCTACAAGTATTATGCATGCAGTCCAAGATACTCAGCACTCCAACATCACGCAATAATAGAAAGAAAATTACTATCATGATCCCATTTCTGCCACTCGAACTGCATGGACAGCTCTTCAGAAAGTGGAAAGGGTTGTGTGCATAGGTCAGCTGTCAGATCCCAGACCGCAGGACGCAGTCACGCAAACAGCCTCATACAGCAGCTCGTATTTAACCAAGAAGTTACTTTGGCCTCTTCAGTAAACGTACTTGACTGCAATAGCTTTCTTCTCCCGTGTTAAGTGACACAAAACAGCGTAATTTTGCTGAAAAGTTTTTACTAAAGGGTCAAAGATTGCTAAGAGCGGCATTACAGAAATATTTTAGACTTATTTATTCATTGACAGAATTGGGAAGCCCCACCGCCATTATATTCCGTTTAATGGTAATAAAGCAACAACTTCTTACAAAAGGAGAAAATCTAAGTATTAAAGAAAACAGGTGGAATTTTTTTTTTTTATTTTAACAGTACCACTGGCACATACCACTAATGCAGATATGCATTAAAAATTCTGCAGCCCCCTCCCCAGAAGAGTGTCCAGCTTGAGTACCTGGTTGATTCCACCTGGGCATGAAGAATCAAAGCCTGCAGCAGAAGTGGAGAGGGTAGGGGACTTCATAAAAAAGCAGGTTACGATAGTGAAAAAATATGAAATGTTTTTTCTTCCGACCCTAACAGATGTTGTCCAATTAAGGATGCAAATACATCACCCTCTGCATTGCGAGTCACAAAACATACACATAAAAGCTTTCTAAATACATTTCAGTTTAAACTTGCATAATTCTCCCAGTGGAGAAATCATCTTCAACTTATGTAATCCTTAGAAAGAGAAATTATTACATACAATTCTGTGCCACTAAGAAACAAGGAAGACATCTCTAGAAAAGAGGTGCACCCACACTCAATTAATTACATGGGTGTGGAGGGAAGAGAGGGGAAAAGCTGTAACAGGGATGCGAAGACCAGAGCCTGCTGTTTCCACAGAGCCCGATCTGTGACCGAGCTCAAGGGGCTGCTCCCCTTTCACCAGCCAGAACCGTCTGTTATACTTAACCCAGACTTCCGAACACTTGATATCCTGTCTGCTATTTCAATGCCCTTACTCAATGCTTCAGACAGACATTACACAAACTGGCTGGTGAAAAGGGTTGAGAAACCAAGAAGCAATCCAAGTCAATGACCTTATTCTATAAAATGATACCATTGACTGAACAGAGGACGAAGAACAAAGCACAGGGGTACATGTCTTCTGAAAATATCACTGAAATCTTCCACAGGAAGAGACAAGCGCTAGGCTGTATCTGGCTTTGTTCGTGTTTCTGCTGTCTTTTAATCCTTAAAACCCAAGCAGTTCTTGTGCTTACAGTTCAACTGACTCATAGCAAAGCAGAAACCACTTAAATTTAACAACAAAAAGGAGCAAAAAACAAACATGAAAGCCACATTTTCTACAAAGCATGTGCAAAGGTAACTGTACATAAATCAATAAACTACAAAGCCAGAAACCACGTTATTGATTCGTTCTTTTGCTGTTTATCTCCAGTATATAGAATGATGCTGCAATTTTTACATGTGCACAGAATCTCTGTCCTCATGTACGTTTTCCCTGACTCTTTAAATAAGACTGTTAAAACAAGTAAACATTACTTAACATGAGTAAAGGTGGCAGGATCTGTCTCATTTAATAGAAAATATGAACTATGCAGCTTACAGGTTGCTCTAATATGCATCCACTGCTTAGAGAAGCCCAATTTTACGTGATAGCGACCAAACCATAGATGGAGCCAAGGATAAGAGCTCCACAGATGGGAATTCCCACTGGCTTCCAGAAGAGCGCTGTCCATGAAACACTGAGGGGATCAGAGCTGGAATTTGTATCAGTGTTTTTGTTACCTCACACAACCAGAAGTCGAAGCCAAACAGTAAGCTCAGTGCAGAGGGGCCAATCTCTACCAGCCAGCCGGCTTGCCCAATACCAACAAGAGAGGCACACTCAAAGAACCGCACCTGATACAAATCCGAGGCCAAGTTCATGGTCCTTGAATTGGCATCAGGAAAAAGGCTGGCCCTTATCCTAGCTTTAGACATATTTCAAAAAATATAAATAATTGACAAATCCTAAATACAGGAACAAGAAAATCCCACCCTGTCAGATATCTGCAGCAACCTTAAAATCCAGTCTTGCACATAGTGACCAGCAGACAAAATCCCTTCACTCTGAAGCCAGCTCCCAGCTGCAGAAACTGCTGCTCCATTCAGTAATGCCCGTTAGGGCACCATCAGAGCATAACCAGAGCACCATCAAACATCTATGAAATCAAAACTTTGTTAATCAGCAAAATGAAAATATTGCAGTAGCAGAACTACAGGTTCTGCTCTCAACTTTAGTACAATCCTGTGAATGCCAGGTAAGGCCACAAACTTAGTGAAGCTACGCTGTCTCAACACCGGTAAATTCTGGTTCAGAATCTGTCCCTCTACTCCGCGACTGCGAGTACTGCCAGTCAACACACAGGAAGAAGTCTGATACATATACAAGTCTTCTGTGGTTTGTGGGTGAACTGGTTCCAATTACTACGCCGGCTGATTGCTGGAGTGAGAACTGTAGAACTAGCCCCAAAGCTCCAAACCTTCCGATCAACCTCATGTGTTCCAGAAGATATGGGAACAGCTGATTTTAGTAATCTGAGTTTGAATCTCTACACCAACAACGGAATGTAAAAGACACAGAAGACTACAGAAGGTGTCAACGAGGACGGTAAGGGAGCAGAAGACACCTTCTCAGAGCAAAGTTGCTTCTCCGTAGTTATTCTCCAAGATCACATACCGATTGTATTAAAGACTGAGTGCGAAACAGCATTTAAAAAGTGGTGCAGATTTATTAATGTATATCACCCAGATTCAGAAAACATAGGCAAACAAAGTAGATATTATCCAATAAAATGCATCATTAACACACATACTATAATTTGACAAATTTAAAACAAAACCATGCTATACAACTACATTTTAAAGTAATGCTTCCTGTATGTGAAGATCAATTTGAATTAAGTGCTCCATGGCCACTCAGCGAAAATAGATTAGCCTAGTAATTGACAGTATTCTATTGATAGATCCTCTACAATTCAGTTTAAGTCACTTTTGTCTAAGCTCTAATTTCTTTCCAAGAACCCCTTGTTGGATTTAGCGTAACTGTTTCACAGGAACTCCCTCTAAATAAGAGTTCCAGTGTCAAGCTCAAAGTTGGCTTTTTAAAAACAAAACAAAACATGGGAGAACTAAAAACTTTCCTGCCTCTAAGTATTGCGCACATTGAGACACAATCCTTCATGCAATGGCAAAGCAGTCTGGCCAGCTAAGCCAGCAATGTGAGTTCCAATCATCAGCTATCAGCAGTAACAGAGAGCCGGCCCACTCCTTACTGCAGTCAGTACCATTCAAACCTCTGAACTTTGGCAAAATAACTTTGCTAACAGACAAAAATAACATGAATTTTCAATAAGAACGGACAATGCATCTCTTTAGAGACCCAAATCTCGCTTGGGCTCAACCAGCGGCCCCAAAGTTCTCCCTGTTCTAGCAGCATTGAGAACCAAGGAAGGTGTAGATAATGTACAAGTGGCTGCCAGAATTTTAACCACTGCATTGCCTAGACACGCTCTGAGCAGCCTCGTACAGACGCCTCCAGATGCTTTTACAACACTGATCTAAACGCGCCTCTCAGCAAGTGAAAACACACCCTCGTAGGTCAGTCAGCTCAACCAGCGACAACCATGCTCGCATCCTGGCAGAGACACCAGGTGTTAGGCTCCAAACACATCCACCAACTAAACCGTGTTTACACGCATCTTCAAAGCACGCTACTGCTTAGGCAGAAGGTACACCCAAGCCCGAAACCACAGAAATGGAGAGGCAAGTGAGACAGCCCAGACAATGAAGGGAGAGGCAGATGTTTAAATATTTTAGGCAGTGATCTTCAAAAGAAGAGATTGCATATAATTCCCTCCCTAATTCAAGAGCACTGAATTCAGGAACATGGGAACCATTCTGGAGCAACAGAGAGCCGTAGTTGACTCAACATCATTAGATCATTATTTGCAGCGTATTCTTTGGCTAACACACATGCACGTACCTGCTTCTTTGTTCTCAAACTACGACATCTGTAAAACTGTTTGCACGCTTGGGAAAAAAATGCTGACGTCTGCTTAAACACTGACATCTCCTCATGTACACAGGATTTTCTTTAAGCGCGATATCATTTTTGAAGTTCAACTTTTAAGCTGTAAAAGGATTCTGAACCAAACTACTGCCTGAAGGCTTCCACATTTTTGTTTTAGGGACTTCACATTTTTTACTGGAGAATCTCTAATGTAATTCTTGAGTATCAGGTAAGAGGCAAATGACTTCATTGCTCCACGGAAAAACAATTGAACCCTCTCAGTTCTTACGCAAAATTTTCCAAAAGAATTTATCAAGTCAGTTTGCACCAAGAAGAATAAATCCATCCAGTGGTCTGAACATCACTGCCTGTGAATAAAATCAGAATCTGCCTGCTATACCTACCTTAGGATAAATATTATTAACAAACAAAGATTACTACTGCCAGGAGGCAGCACTTGAGGATACAGAACGTTACACATTCTGGCTCTACTACTGCAGCATTTCAGGTGGCCATAAAGCACAGCACAGTGCAGCACCTAAAAGTCCACAGCTACCCTACCACTCAGGCAGTACTGCGCTATTTCACTTCCAGCAATTTCTGTTCTTTGATTCAGCTGCACACTTGACCTGGCTAAACCTCGCTCCAGCTGAGAAAGCTGCATGTTGTGGCAGCGCTGGGTTGGTAAGGCATTGTGAAATAAAGTGGGAGTCCTTACGTGCTCATTTGTGTGTCAGTACCCAGAATGCCGCTCCTCGCTTCCAGCTACTTCATAGAAGTGCTGCTGGGACCTGAACCGTGGGAACACCGCAGTGCTAACGTGTGTGGGTGTGTTCACACGTGTGCAAGGAAAGCTCTCATTCCCTTACTGTCTGATCACACACAGTTTTGCTGAAAGTACAGATGTCTGGCACACAGGTAGGAAATATGAAAGCACTGTCAAATGTTGCTCGGTTCAATATTTTAAAAGGGTTCAAAAGAGACAGAGTTGAACCACTCTCCTTTACTGGAAATAGCAACCAACAAAGCCTTCAGGCCTGCTTTTTGAACTAATTCGATCCCAGTGGAGGCATACTGATGCTAAGAAAGCAGAGAGCTGTCTGTCACACAGAAGTGGAAAGACAGCGCAAGAGACGCACCAAGGCCATATCTACACCAGCAAGTGAACACACAGCACACACCAGCTGCTGAGCTCAAGAAAAAGGCTTTGGCACTGATGATGAATTTCTAGGACCCTATTTTGCAACCTTGTCAGGTTATTCACATTTTACATTTCTAGAAATACCCCAGAATGTAATGGCTGTGCTACACGCCAGTAACGATGGATGAAATGAGAGCCAGGTAGGGAAACAGGACATTCGCTCAAGGAAAAGCTGTGTTGATGCATGGAGACTCTGGAAGACTAGAGAAAAAACAAAGCAGAAAAACCCAAAAACCTGCATGAGCATGCAAGAAGGTGGAAAACACAGCAAAGAATACAAACAAAGGAAAATGGACAAGTTATCACACAGCTCGAGAAAAGAAAGAGCTTCGGGAAGCGGCAGGAAGGTGAAGGAGCTTAGGGAAGGTCAATCACTCCTCCAAAGATGAACAGGGAGGATATAAAAATCAAAATTTTAGAAGAGGGTAAGGAAAGCGGCTGAGGCCCCTACAGTTCCTGCTGTAGTGGGGGCTCCAGCTGTCACAACTCCTTCCTTTTTGGTTAAGACCCTTTGCTGACTTCATACAGATCTAGACGAAAGCTGCTTCTGCAAGTGGCAAAACCAAGCAACGTGCATCTTGTTCAACCAACCACGCTGACCGAGATCTATGGATCCATCTCCCGATACACACGCTCAAATATGCACAATGGATACTTGATGCACATAGAAATACGCTGGGAATTAAGTAGCTAGGTAAAGCTATGCCTTGTAGCAATGCTTTAAAACCACACCAAGAAAAAAGAAAAAGAAAAAGAGAGAGGGGAAAAAAAGCAGTTTTGCCAGTACGCTGAATCTGCAACAGAGGCTTGTGCCAACCCAGCTCCTCCATTTAAGTCAGACCCTTAAAAGGCAGAGCTGTGCTGGCAGAAATCTACATACTTCATCACATAAACCTCATGAGGACACACAAAAAGGTCAAAAATACTCACTGCTTTTTAAACAGCCACAAAAATGGTCATATGCATCCTACGCTACCAACATACTAACAGAGTCCCAGGGAAAACACAACACACAAAGCACTCCTTACACACACATACATAAATAAATAAATTGGGAAACTGACAAAAAGCTCACTCTTGGAAGGAAAGACCAAATATCTGACACAGCAGATTACGGCACACAACACACAAGCACCTCTGTACAAAACAGAACAAAGTAATGCAGAGATCTACATCAAAAAGGAAGACCACCACAAAGACACATGTGTTTCACCCTTTCATCCACAGAGACAGACAGACACAGAGCCCAACAGACACACAAAACCCACACAGACTGACAGTAATTAACACAAACACACAGACATGGGACTGTCCCCTCATTTCCTTACTAGGCATGTAAACTTTACTCCAATGTTACTTGCCCCTGGCCACAGCCTACCAATCTCAGAGCCTGATTAAATCTCTCCGTAATTATCTGCACGCACTGCTACAACACAAATGACCTTAGCATATGATATCCGTTGGCTAAGCCCAATGGAAAAAGACTTCAGAAAAAGGAAGGATAAGCGCACAAAACTCTGCCAGCAGTGTCAGGGTCTCCTCAAGACTGCATCACGTTAATAGGAGAGCCCTGAAGACAGCTCAAAAGCCTTGAAACTTAAACCCAGTTCGGCACAGGATGCACAGTAAAGCATTTTTTTCTCTGCTCCATTATCTGAGCATGCACTTACCATTCTGTTCTCCCCCATCAAACTCCTTGCCACCTCCCAAATGAACCTATGCAGGAGACTTAACATTTTATGACGACAGAATTTTGGAAAAATTTTCAGAGAAATAGATGGCCAAGATTTCCTCACATAATTTAGGCGTCCTCTATTAAGCATCTTGAATACACTCTGCAAGAACGGCTGTGCTGCGTGCAGATTTTCCAGGGTGGAGGAAGAGTGCTGACCATGTTCTGAACTAGGGCCTATTAAAGGGCCACCAAAAAAAGTCCGGCAAAGCCAAGATTTAGTGGTCTTTTCTCGTTCTCCACCTGTAACCTCACCTGGGGTGTGGGATAAATCACAGAAGGCCGTAAAAGCCCTGTAAGGAAAGAAAAGCACACCTCTGCTAACACTGATTTTTAATTAAACTCTGGAAGTGACCAAGCTAGGGACACAGTACCTTTCTGGAGCAAGAACGTGGAGATTTCTTAATTTTGCTTCCCAAACGAAGCATGCTCTAGAAAATTCATTTCCCAACGTGAGAAACGCCTCCACTTTCAGAGCCATATTCTCCTCTCACAGGCATTCATATACATCTCTCCACCATTCCATCTCAGCAGAGACTGACAGAGAATAGACAAGCCATTAAAAACACATCCACCTCCAACCACGGCGATAATGTGGCTCATTACAGCCCAGCTTTGTCACAGCGGCTCTGACACTCAAGCGGGAGGAAAAGGAGGGGCGAGGACAAGGACTGAAACGGGGGCTAAGCACAAGACCAGGAGAGAAACTGGAACTTGAACGAGTGAGACTGCTCCTTAGCCAAAAAACAGGCAGGCCAATCAAGCGGGCTAAACCAGGCCTCTTGGGCTGGCTGTGCAATTACTGCATTGTTCGCGCAAGGAATTTTAAAAACCATGGGTTTTGTTTGGGTATTTTCGTTGCCTTTTTTTAATAAAGAAAAGCTCTGTTCAAGTTTGAGCGTGTCTGCTCCTTTAAACCGGTATTCCGTAAGTTAATTGAGAATTTTACTGAATATTCTCGGTGGGCTTTAAGTGTTGCTTCTCTTTTTGAGGCTTGTGCCATTGCCCTTTCACTCCAGACACAACAAAACCAACGAAAAGTTTGGAAATGTCTAATAGATGAGGCCGAATCCAACCAACAAACCTGCAATGTAGAACTCAACAGGCAAGAGCTCGCTTTAACCTTCCATTGCCGGGGAGAAAGGAGCGGGAAGCAATTGCTGACCCCACAGCCCACCGCCCCATCGCCAGCTAGCCAGACATCCCGCAAGCAAGCCCTCAAGGCCTTGTGGCACTGCTGCCCATGGATCAGGACTGGTGCCAGCTGCCAAGGCAGCCTCCCACCCACACACCAGGGATTCTGGA
>JAAGAY010006906.1:0-37083 GCA_011801015.1 Ardeotis arabs | reverse complement strand
ACCCCTCCCTCTTCCCGAGCTTAACATTATCTCTACTACCTTCCCGCCCCGAGCGGCACAGGGGGGGAAGAGGGAATGGGGGTTGCGGTCAGTTCATTACGCGATGTTGTACGCCGCTGCTTCATACTCGAGGGAAGAACTCCTCACATTCCTCCCCTGCTCCAGTGTGGGGTCCCACCCATACGCCACAGTCTTTCAAGAAACTGCTCTGGCGTAGGTCACCTCTTCCACGGGGTGCAGTCTCTCCAGAACGGCTGCCCCAGCGGGCCCTCCACAGGCCACAGCCGCCTTCTGGCATCCACCTCCCCCAGTGTGGGGTCCTTCACGGTCTCCAAGTGGATCTCTGCTCCTCCGTGGACCTCCATGGGCTGCAGGGGGACAACCCGCTCCACCATGGTCATCACCACAGGCTGCAGGGGAATCTTGGCCAGGAGCCGCATTACTCCTCCCTCTCCTTCTGAACTGACCTTGGCATCTGCAGCTGTTTCTCTCACAAGAAAAAGTTCGTTCTACACAACAGGCTGGCAGACGCCTCTCAAGATCTTTTCACATCACCCATCTCATCTCCTCTCCACTTTTTGCAGCCGGGCTGGGCTGAGTTGGGCCCGGTCGGCTGCCTGGCGAGAGACCAGAGGGTGAGGCCTGCAAGGCCCACGAGGCCTGCGCCTCCCCCTCTGGGCCTCTGCCCCGGCTCAGTTTCTTCTCTTTGTCTTTGTCACCTTGTCTTCTCTCTTTTTTTTTTCTGTTTTCTCCTTCTTAAATACGTTATCGCAGAGGCGTTATCACGGGACATTCTGCTACCAATCGGCTCGGCCTTGGCCAGCAACGGGTCCGCCCTAGGCCCGGCCGAGTCCACTGAAGAAAGGGGAGCGACTTCTAGCAGTTTCCTACAGAAGCTTCCACCTTAGGCCCCCCCTCACTAAACAAAACCACAACAGGGAGAAAATACATCACCTAAAAAAACATGCCTCAGAATAATGCTATGATTTAATCTGCTTCTAAGACCAAGCATCACTTTTACTGTGCAAATGAAAACCCAAACATTGACTATCATTGAGACTCCAAAACTATCAAAAGAGGCAGAAAATGAGCTACAGCTACTCTAATCACAAAGGAGCAGAGAGCTGCTTAATAGCCTCTGTAATAGTTGTTAAGGGTAGCCATAATGTATGCATTTGATATTTGTATAATACTTAATACACAGCCTATACTTAAGGCGGAAAACTGAAGGAAGTAAAGCAGCTGATTCTGAAGTATGGTATTTCTTACATATTTGGTATGACAGATATAGAGTCAACAGATGGATTTATACTGAATACGGAGAGCAGCAAAGCATTAACAGAGATGCAGAGATGTGAAACCCTGCATGAGGGAAAGAGTCAGTTCGTTAATATGAATAGGTATGATCCAGACTGAGATTTAACTGCCTCAGGTTGTCCAAGGAGCAGGCCAATTCTCTTCTCATGAGATCACAGTCAAACACAGCATAATGGAGGCAAAGTTATACAGCTGCACATTAATTGAATACCATATGCATACAGATGGGCATACATGCATATATACCATGTGTTTCTCTATGCATTGCTACACAGGTCTGCAGGCACAGGTGGAATCTTGATATCAGCTAACACTGAAAGAGGAACCAACCCAATTGTTAAAGACTTTTTAAAATTGTGACTTATTTTACATATAAAAATAATTACTTTCAGAAATGTTTACTGTGTTCTTTTTCATAGCTATCTCTTGGAATACAATTACTCACCTGTGAGTAGTTTCCTATGTCTGTGTTGTGGTCTCTTATTAAAACGATTAATGAAATTTTTGAGTTAATACTGAACAGAAACCTGTCCAACACTGTTAAGGATAGCGGAAATCAGGCTTTTTCCTCAACTGAATAGATATTTCACATAATACCCAGATCAAGTTTCACACTATCTTACCACTTGGACATCAGCAAGATCACTGTCACACTGCAAACGTCATTAGCAAGTATGTAAATTCTCTGCTCTAAATACCATCTATTATTAACTGGCTGTATTCCCTCTCTAATCAAAACCAGACTGCTATCAAGTTCCATAGAAAAAAAAAAACAAAAAAAAAAACCCACAGAAGAATTCCCTGTGCTCTGAAACGTGAGACACTATAACAAGATATTTTATTAAGCTAACACTAGAACAGGAACATAAGCCATTTAGCTCTCTTGTCTTTTCAAGAGTTTCCATTTCAGATATCCACTTCAAAAAGCAAAAGCCCTCTCGTATGTAACTTCACTTAACCTCACAAGATTCCTATGATGCAGTTTTTACGGGAGTCTCAGCAGGGTGACCAACAACTATTTATCTGAACATAGGCATGGCCAAATCCAGCACACAACAAATATCTGACAGACAAATTTCTGAAAAAAAAAAAAAAAAGTGAAACAAAAGACCATAGGGGAGACACTAATTCACATCTACTTTGGACTGGAGCATGTCTTCTTTTTATTCTCCAACTCGCTGGCAGCCTTTAGGAGGAAAGGTTTTTCTGTCTCCTGTTTTTAGCCTACCGCACCTTCTAGCCAGAAGATGACAAAAAACATGATCACAATTCTAACTGAAGAGGAAGCGTGTAGCCTTATATCAGATCACATTTTTGTATTTAGAGGTAACAGGAAAAAGAGAAAAGAAATAATTATTCCTCATTTATGACTTGTTCAGGGGGCAGAAAAGGGAACAAGGCACTTAAGTGTTAGGTCTAACAATTGTTCTAATTCAATAAAAGAAGGTAAATACTGCATATATACACAATCCATGCATTCAGTATGACCTCATGATTAGATCTGCTCTGTAACCCAGGCAGAAACAACACAAATCTCTCTAGAACAATACAACGTCTTTACAAATGAGGCCTGATCACTGGAGCATAAACATAAACGTTTAGTCTCATTACCTGAAGCTACGTCTGTGTTTTTTGGAGGAAGACTCCAGAGCAACATGCCTCCACGTGACACAAGACTTGTCTGCCAGTTTTCCAGCATTAACTGTGTTTTTGAAAATAACCGAGTATTTACATCAGACTGAATTAGCATTAAAAAAAGGGAAAAAAAGCAGACACCAGCAATTATATTAACAACTGCTATTAAGAATGCAGAACAGTCAGAGCTGATAGCAGAAGTTCGTGAGCAATCTTACCAACACCTTTACTCCTTACTCTGCTGCTTAAGAAAAGCAAGGTTAAAAAATGAAGCTGCCACAAATTACTGAATCAGAAGTTTCTGTTTTATGGCACTTTTACAAATAATGACTCAATATGCTACATAGAAATAATTACTCAATATACTGCACATAAAGTGTTTTAACCAATGTATAGGGGAAAAAATAATTTTGCTTCTTCAGACAGGTTACACACAAAGAGAAGGATGGTTTAGTTTGATCATGCAGCAGTTTCTTTGACAACTGACATTGACAACAGATAGTCCATAATCATTAATAAGATTTCTCTGTTTAAAAGGCAACACTAACTGAGCAGAGAAATTTAAAGTAGGTATTTCAAGGGATGCCTGAGTAAAATGGTTTTTGTAGATTCCCCAGCAAGAGTAGTGCCTAACAAGGCCTAATGGAAAACACTACCTGAGATGAAAATCTAACTGTGTCTATCTACCCTGCTTCACCAGACCTTCCCATCAAGGATGGACGCGGATCAAAGGGAAATCACTGTTGGAGGCTCACTGTTCACCAAGGGTCTGGCAGTGCTGAATTTCTCATAATTATCTTTGCAACCTACAATTTCTCTTACAAACCTGCCTACATGTTCGTAGAAGAGACCAGGAAAATGTAGATAATCTAATACAAATACTATTATTTCACAGTAGAAAATAATAGCTTCAAAAATGGGTCTAACCTACACTGATCACAATGGTGATTTGACTGCCACATTGTCTATAAGGAAAGATTTTCCTTCCAAAGTCTTGGAAAAAGATATTATTATTAGAATCAGATGTGACACAAGGTGGCCTCCATAAGCCTCCTTCTTCAGCATGAGCCTCTCCACTGGCCACACACTGTCTTCCACAGCAATATCCACTTTCTCCTGTGCTGGCCATAGCATATTTACATGTATTGTACAATTTTACAAAACCAAATGACTATATATATAATTTTGCTATTTACTGGACTTCTGTACTGTAACATTCCTTCCTACTGTAACCAGAAAAAAGGTTGAACAAACCTAAATGGTTCTTCTTGAACTAGCATAGCATAAATGGCAGCTATGAAATTACCATCAAGAGACTTTCACCTAGGTAATCTATCTTTCATGGACAGTCTAAACTAAGATTCCCAGACGGCTAAACCACTGAGGTACTTACAGGAATGGATCTTTGCAGAGGACATGCCTAGGTGTGGGTTTTTTTGTGTGGGTGCCAAGAACTGTTGTTCATAGTAAGGTAACTAGAAGGTTTCCCTCATTTATCTACAGTGAAGGAAGGCTTCAGTCTGCCTCTGCATCCTCTACTCTGACAAGTTTCTCCGCTGCTTTTCTATAATTTGCACATTATTTCCTGCCACTCTTTATGGAAGCTTATTAACCTCCCTCACCTTGAGTGTGCTATTTTTCAAAGATAGAGACAGAAGCCAGGCAGTGACAAGTAGAAGTTTCGATAACGAAAGTGAATACTTCAATATAGCACTGAAGCTCAATTACCAGGGAATTAAGAAGACGCAACTATGTACATAGCCCTCTAACCACTGTTTCTCCCTTTTATTCAGGTATCAGTACTTAATTCCACTACTATAACAATCACCTCAGCATAAGACAGCACATGATGCCATTTTACAAAGAGGAGACAAGAGTCCTATACAGTGGGCTGGCAGGGAGCAGTTCCCCATGTCCTCCTGGAATCTCCCACTGACCTTTACATTATGTGGAAGGAAAAATGGATAGTTTTAGTTGTTTACAGCCTTCTAGCAAGAAAACATAATCTCTGTAATTTTGGATAGCTCAGAGATCTTCTAGATAAAGCAAGAAGTTTGAAGGAACAGTGGAAAAACAGGGAAAGACAACTTGTCCTACTGTATTCCTATTATCTGCAGAGAAATTATTTGCTCTGTGATGACAGTATTTGAAGAGACTTTTGCACATCAGCCTAGCTGGATCCAGACAGCGACCTACAAATTTTGGTTAAAAGACATACTACAAAATAGGTCTGTAAAGATTGCTAGACCAAACACAGGATCTCTCTGGTAAAACAGTAACACAAGTCTAAAAAGATTAACTGGAAAAGATATATACGGATGTGGTCAGCAGCGATGTACAGTGCATGAAGATCATTAGTCCTGGCAGCGGTATCATTAGATAAGCATATACTTTCTAACCACATGACTGCAACATTTATGGAGATGGCGGTAAGAAGACAATACTCTGATACTATGTTCTTGAATCATCTGTCAAATACCAGCAACAAATCCTGCTGCCCAAAGCTTATCTGTAGTATTATGTTGCCTAACAAGCATTTCTCACAGACTGCCCACAACCAGTAAAGGCAGCACATTTGGGAGTACTTCAGGTTAGTCAATGAGGCACTTCGGAACAAAGAAAAGGCTGTTCAGATTCATGGTGTGCATTTACACACAGTACAACTGTTTTTAAAAAGCTGCTTTTATAACTTAAGCATGTATATACAATGAACAAAGTAGCTATAGGAGCAATTAAAAAACATCACCATGAACAAATGGAGGTCATCTAGATTGGAAACTTCTGTCACACCTCAAATTTAAATGTTTCACTTTGAAAGCCTAACCTTTTCAGATCACATATCATGACCTTCACTATAAGAACAGGGAAGAACTACCAGGGAAGAATTAAAAAGTATAATACTTAATATGTGCTAATATCTTCATCCACTGAAGGTAACGTAGGCACATCTCTATGCCTTTTTCCCATCACAAAACAAACAAACAAAAAACCCCAGTAGAAGTTTGGCTGCTGGAAAGGAGTCAACCTGGATCAAAGCTGAAATAAAACTTTGAATCAGTAATAAATAACCTCTCCTTTCTTCTCTGCATTTTGTATTTCTCTCAAGTAAGAGAGTTTATGGAAAAAAGTTAGCAAGTTGTGATTATGCACAGGTCTGTCAATTAATCGTCTTTTAACTTATCAATTGATAAACAGTTACTAGGAAACATCTGTTAGGCAGCATAAGACGTCAGACACACAAACTATAAAAATCACGTTCTCTTCCCAGAAGCATGTAATTTGCCAGTAAGCATTTTCCACTGCTTTCAATAGCATATTTTCCCCTAGTATCCACAACGTATTTTTGCTCAAAAAGAAAAAAATCCAAAACTTTCTATATCTTTCCGAGTCTTAAGTCCCAGTCTCCTAATTTCTTTAAGTTGCACTTAGTAACCGGACACTACATATGCTGAAACTGTAAGGGGACAGAACGCACCACTTAATATTAGTGGTATCTCACATACAGTAACTCAGCCCATTGCCCTAACACAGTCAGATTTAATGGTACTAGGCCAAATACTATCTGTGGAAACTGGAAAATGCTATATTGACTTCAACAGAAGCAAGCGTGTGTGAAAGCAGAAGGATGCTGGCATGGAATATGAACTGCTCGTTATTATACCTCCACCATTTCTCCTTAATGTACCACAATTTGTTTTCAGTGATACAACATTTGTTCCACCAGCTTGTCCTGCAGTGGGGCTGACAGCGTCCGAGGCAGGTCCAGTGCCACCACAAATATAACACACTCCCCTTTCAAGTCTTCTGACTTGAATAAATAATCTCGAAATACAATGCAAGGGTTAATTCCTTTTTGGTCTGAGGCCACAACAGGATGTAATGCTCAGGGAACACCACTCAGAAGGCGTTTTCTGTCTGGGAACTCCTGATTTGCTTACGAGGAACTCCATGGAATGACAAACTTTTGGCACACTACTATTCTGAGTGCACATAATATCAGTGCCCATCTTCCACACAGTGTTATCTCTGGGGTTGTACAACCCTTGAGATGTACTGCAAACTTTGCGAAGATGTAAGTATTGCTAACTATGCCAGAGAAGCCCATTTTCTAAATCAGTATGAATGTGCTTAACTTTTTCTGTATAAAGTTTCCTGAATCCCTGGCAGATAAATATAATCTTCTCAGATCTAATTTTGGAATAATTATAAAAAAACCAACCCAATCCAACAAAAAAAAAAACCCAAAACTCCTACAGCTTCAATCCTTCAGAAGCACCTATTGCCCAGGGACACCTTTATGGTAGCAGCAGAAGCATACTGAGCTATAAAGTGCATCTCTAAATTGAACAATATTTTAAGGATACCTCCAGGAGATACAGATTACAGTACACACATAAATCTCTCTCCCTTGAGCTTTGGAAAACACTGAAAGATTCCCTGAGCCTCTATAACTCTGCTGGGATTTGTTTCAAACAGAGGCTAGCACCTACTCTGTTGGTTGCATATTCCCTAGAAGTACACAAAAACAATGAAACCATACCACAACCATACACACTTATTTACAGTATTTTCTAAAAACAAATCTACAGTGATCCAGCTTTTAGTGAATTCATTTATAACTGAATCAAAACAAAGATTCTTTGCTTGTTCTTCAGCTGCACAATCCTCCTTGTAGCTTCACATTAGTCAAACCAAAGTTACTTGGTTTCCGAGGTTAACTCACAGCCAAATGAACATGATGGTTTCTTAGAAGAATTCAGCTACCAGTTAAATGGAATTGGCAAACAAATCCCAATTTTGTTTCCAGCCACCAAATGCTTAAACAATTTTCTAGTTTAAGACAAAGCATTTCAACTTTTTTTGCCTACTCCAGTCTTTTTACCCTCCTGCTGCCCAGGCTAGTATTGCTGAACACTGTAACTTACAGCATAACAGACCGCCTAGCTTTCACCTGCGTGACACCTACCTTCTACTGAACAGCAAAAATTGACAGCTAAAAAAAGGAGAGTCATAGCTAGTGAGACTTCTCCATTTATCACACTGGTTAAGACTGACTTCACTTCCACAACTGTAGCTGACTCAGTACTGGAAGATTAAATACCTGGGAACAAAACAGATGGTCAGCTAGTTAGCTGGCACATGTGCAACGTCTCTGAAATCAAGCTTTCTACACTGTCTTGTGCTCCTAGTCTCAAAAGAAAAATCAGATACAGATCTTGCATACCTGAAGAACTTCATTATGTTCATTGGCGTAAGTCTGTGTGGAGGATCAGGACTCAAGGCTTGAAGTCAGAAGGCGCTAGAGAAGGCCAGGGAATCGTGTCTTATTTGTAATGTGAAGTCACTGATGTGACTACACCATACAGGATAAAGGACACTTAGAAGACACTTTGATTCCCAGTGCTCTCTAACAAGCAAGTTATTCCTGGCAACAGATTTAACTGTGATACATACTTTGGGAATACACCTGCTTAGAGACCAGGGATACAACAGTTGGGGTGAAAAAAAAAAAAACGAAACCAAGACAGACCTCAGAATTTCCTTCCAGAGAAACACCTAGTTGCTGGCAACTTGTTCTCGTTTCTCCTGGAGGCTGTAAATCTTTGTGAAGACAAGTTATCTGGGGAAAGGAATCATCCCAGATTAGGACAAAGTAAATTTTTTTTTTTCTTTTAAGTAGAAAGTCACAGATTTTTTTTACTTGCTTGTTTTGCAGATGCTTAACTCCTAAAACAGCATCTTTGGGACTGCCAGTTCCCATATGGATTGGGAGCCCGTATGGAAGAAGACAGCTGCCTGAATACAGCCAGATTTTCACATGATGGTCATTACCATGGCATACAAGAACCTAAACAACTTGAGACTTCCACAGAAAGTCAAAGACCAATGCAGGAGATTCAGACTTTAACCCCTGACATCCCCAGCCACCATCAAAGGCTGGGAAGGTCAGTGGCCTTGGGGGAGTGCAGGGAGTCCTCTCGCCCACAGAAGGGGAAGCTTTCTGACTTCTCTGCCTTCCATCAGTTAGCCCAAGCAGCCTACAGCAGCCAGCAAGGCCTCCTCTTCCTCCCAAAGAGTGTTAAGTACTTTTGATCTCTTCACCTGCTCAATTTTTACAGTACCTCTCAGGTTAAAAAGCAGAAGGAGGCCAGGTATGGGTATAGCTGTGATGGGCAAGGAGCGCCGCAGGTAACCACGCCAAGGCAGGTGAGTACCCACCGCCTTGCCAGGGCTGCCCATCCCTGGGTCAGAGGTCAGACTGAACTCCCATTCTACTGCATCTTGCCTCTATCAAAGCTGGTGAACTTTCCACGAAGTTCTGGGTCTTCTTGGCACCCAGGGGAGAGGACCACAGCTTCCCAGTGGGAGCTCATGCACGTTACTGTAAGTGGAAAAGCACAGCTGCTAGATTTCTGCGCCACGGCAGAGAAGGATTTCCAGACTGTTGCATGAAATTACTAGAAGCGATATTTATATGCCTTGCTCCTAAAAGTACGACTTCGGAGTTTAACACTGTGCTCGGGGCCGCTGGCTGAAGAGCACAGGTCTCGGCTGCGCGGAGGTGTTTGTGTTTAATTGAAGCCTGGACGCGGAGACCCCCTCGGCGCCTCTTCCCTACGAACTTCAAACCGAAGCCAACGCCCAGAGCAGCGAAGCCCCCGCCGCCCCGGGGGCTCACTCCGCCGCCTCGCAGGGCCCGGCCGCCGCCGTGAGTCGGCCGAGTGACTCTCCGCACCGCCGCCTCTCTCCCGCGGGGCAGCCCGAGCAGCAGCCTCGGCCCCCGTCGGGCTGCGCGGGGTCGCGGCGGGCGGGCGGGCGGGCAGCCGCCCCGCCCGGTCTGGTCCGGTCCGGTTCGGTCAGTACTCACAGCCGCAGGGCGCCCCTGTTTTCCCGCCTGCCGGCCGCCCGCGCAGCCTTCGCCTCCTCCGCATCGCACCGCTGCTCGGTCATCAGCACCATCAGCACCGCGCAGCACGACACAGCCCGCCGCACCACGGCTGCCGCACGGCACTCAACCGGCCGGCCGGGCCGCCCCGCCCCGGGGCGGGCCTCGCCGCCGCCGCTGCCGTCCTGGGCCGGCGGGATCCGGAGCGCGGGCCGCGGCGGGAAGCCGCTGAAAACCGGTTCCGCCCGCCCGCTCGCCCGGGGTTGGCTGCCGCCCCGCGCCGCAGCGGGGAGCGGGTTGCGGCCGCGAAGTGACTGACGTGGCCCCCGGTGGCGTTGGCGGTGGGAGCCCGCGCTCCCGGCGCGGCCGATCCGTTACGCGCCTTAAATTATTCAGTCAGGACGTTGTCGCGTGAGCCGCTGGCTGGAACAAAAGGCGTCCTTAATGTTTTATACGGGGGACGGGGGATGCGGTTTCACACACACACATGGTCCGAGGAGGGAAGGCAGCAGCGACCGGCCCCGGGGCCCTCCGGCGAAGGCAGCCGGGCCGGACAGCGTACGGCGCGGCCCTCAGGGCTGCCTGGCCTGGCAGCCAGCCTGGTCTGGCCAGGCCAGAGCGGCCTCTTCGGGTTTCCCTGAGCAGTTCCCTCGTGTCTCCTGGCAGCAGGCGGTGGTCCAAATACCGATGTTAGTCTCCAGACAGTTGCACTCCTGTGGTGGTTAGCTGACATTTCCATCCGCGCCTGTCTCAGGTGGTTTTTTTGTTTCCTTTCTCTTCAGCAGCACCCCAGGCTGGTTTGTCTGCCCAGGAAATGACCTCACCTTGCGCAAAAAGCAGAGGGAGCGTAGCCTTCGCCCAGCATGCGCTGGTGGGGCTGTGGGGGACGTTGCGTGCCCTCAGAAAGGTGAAATGGCAGCATTTGGCAGAAGTCCTCTTGCATGGCAGATGCAAACTGTCAACGTGCGTATGAAAAATGTTTTTGTTACCTGGTTAACACCTGAGTTGGTGTTCAGTTTGGTGAACTAATGTTTTCACAAAGCAAAGGTGGAGCCTGTGGCTATAACAATACAATCTAAGGAATGCCAGCCTTGGGATGAGAGTTCAAAGTTACATCTCGAGAAAAAAGTCTATTTTCATGGTTTAATGTGTTAGAATATATGAAGTTTTCTTCCTAACTGCTGGACCATTCACAGAAGGTGAGGGGAGAATAGCAGAGTGGTCTCTGTTAGCGGACATCAGGATAGGAGATAGATTCGTGCATTTCAGAATAACAGGTTGATTGATTCAGATTCAGGTTGATTTGCTTTGTGCATCTATTTCAGATTAACAGATGCACAAAGCAAATCAACCAATCTTCTAGTGGCATTGTTAGGATTGCTTGATACTGACACAGTATTTCGATGGTGTAAGAACTACATATTAGGTATGACTGAAATATATTCAGGAGATCAGTAAAAAGAAAGGGGAATTAAGGGTGAAAATGCTAAGGACTGCCATATCATCTTGGGTACACAGATCCAGCAGAAAATGCTGGATTGCTGTATGGTTTTAGCTGGACCAGGTGGGTTTAATTAGCTCCAGTTCAAGAAAATTTAAAGACAGTGTGCCAAGCTGCATAGAAAGGAAGACATTTAAAATGGCTGTATTTCTGCAAGGTTGTGTTTATGTATTATTTAACATGAAAACCAAGGAAAGGCACATGTGGAAAAGAAAGGAGACGAAATTTACAAGGAAGATTATTCTGGGCTGTTAGATCCCGCACCTGTGAAACTGGTTGCTGCTTTATGCTCCCCCGTGGAGCACCTGAGCAGGTTTGGCACTGCATTGCATAGCCTTTCCCATGCCCTTGCACCAGATGCAACCTTTGGCTAAATTGCAGCATGCCATTTGCCCAAGGGATAACAGCTGTCTGGACTGTGAGTAGAGCTGGAGCTAAAAGAGTCAAGGGAAGGCAGGGTTGGCATCCTGTGTCTGGACCCAGAACTGTTTGCTGTGATGCAGTGACCTGTGTGAGGTTTTGGGTCCCCTGGGAATTGTTCTCATATCAGTGTGCACCACCAAAGCATGCACAGTATGTCCGGAATCAGTAGGAAAAGTGACTGCCTACCCTTTGTCTCAGTTTTGGAGGCTTTTCATTGCACTAGAGATGTATCAGTTGCTATTTTAGTCCTGATTTTAAGGCTGAAGGCAGACTTGTGGTTGAATAACTGTTGTGTAGTTCTACCCACTTCAGCATAACTTCTGGTTTACAGTAGGTGAGAATCTGACTTTTAGATACTTGAACAGATAAAATCAGCTGCCTTTTGAGTGCTTAGATTTTCAGTCTCTGGCAGATTTAGCTATAGGACAGAAATGCTACCGCTGGCTGTTCTGTTCACTTGTCTCCAGAGTTCCTGCCTCTACCACAGTGGTGCAAGAACTGGAAAGAAGCTGTTTGGTCCCAGGAGCTCAGCCTCTGTTTTAGCTTTGTCTGGCTCCATTCTCAAGGTATGCAAAGCTCTCTGTTTAAATTAGTCAAAGTATTTACTGTGGAAGAAACTTGCATTTAAATAAATGGATACCTGCCGCCTAGACACTAAAAATCAATCCTTACTAAATACTTTGTTCCATATCATGATACCTTAACTCTTGTCAGAGATTTGGTTCTGGCAATTTTTCAATACATGCCTCTTTAGTGCATTTTTTTATTATCTATTAATGACAGGGGAAGTAATAAGCAATGACTACAGTTTGTGTTTTTTTTAAGATTTGAAACTCTATGGCCAAGCTTTGTCAAACTGCGTGGTGCAGCAACTCCAGAGTCAGAGCACACATTCCCAAATAAGAAAAGTCCTGAATGCCCAGATTCTCAGTAATATGTAGTGAGGAGTGCCTTACATTAAACAACCAAATGTGCAGCTGCTCGTGTGGGTGTAATATATTTGAAAACCTTATGCTTTTATTTTGATACACTGTGGCAAGTCTTACATACACAAAGAAAACCACAAAGGACCTTTTACTGTACAGTTATAATTGCAAGTATGCAAGTAAAGCAAGTATGTGAAGACCAGGCTGTCACCAGCAGAAGCCCATTGTTGTGTGAAAATGTGGTCTGTGTTTTTCTCTAATTGGTGAAGTGCAGACTGGGGAGAGGAAGAGAAATTAGTGTACTACAAAATTACTGATTACTGTTTAATGTACTGGTGATGCCATGTAGGCAAAAATTGACATGTTCCTCTCTGAAGAGACTACAATAAGCCTCAGAGAGGGCTGAGGGTTTTTGATAATCAAGACCTTCAACATTATGTATAACACAGCAAAGGATGAAAAACTAGAGATGAAATAATAGGAAGAACTTGCATTGTAAGAAAAGCTTTAAGATAGAAATGAAATCCCAGAAAAGCAGAATGGGGAGAAGATCACTGAATCATCAAGTTCATTCCCTATCCCAGGGCAAGGCCTGCTATTTCTGTGTCATTCCTGATAAGACACTTGCCCAAGTTGTTCTTAAAAGTCAGCAGTGTATCCAGGCAATCAGTTCCAGTGTTTGCTGTCATCCAGGGGAAGTCCTCCATAATCTCTAACATGATCCTGAATAGTTTCTTCCTGAAAATTAAAGCCATTGCTTCTTAATTTATTCAACATGAAGAACAGCAAAAATCTGTCTCACATTTTCCCTCATTTTCTTCTTCTCTTTAGCCTAAGATAAAAGGGGTAAATTGTGTTTTCTAGATTTCTTTTTTTTTTTCCTATGAACTATCTCTAATACCTTCAGATCTTTTCTGAAGTGCAGTGCCCCAAGCTGGACACCAGAAGCTTTACAAATGTTGAACAGAGGAAAGATTAAAAGATTATCTGTCCTATACACACATGACCATTGTTTATATTTCATAGTAAAGTGTTTACATGTTTCATGAACACGTTACATGTTCACACGCAGGGTGAGGCTGGCTCAGGTTTAATTGTTGAACCACTGTGACTGGGTGAAGCTTTTACAAAGGACAACTGAGATGTTCTCCTCTAATACATTAGCAGCTGATTGTTAGATTTGACTAAGTATGACCTTCTGCACATCCTTTTTGAATTTCACTCTGGTTTTTTTTTCAGACTGTTTCTTCAGTTTATCAGAATAATTATGAATCTTGTCTTGAATGACATGAGGAAAGGAAGAGTAAAGGGGCCCAGTTCGTCAGTATAAAAAGAAGTAGGACTGCTGCTCATGCCTAGAGATTCTTGAACAGGATATTGCAGATGAATGATAAAAAAGACAATCTAGCTGGAAATAAATAGGGTTAGAGATTGTCTTAATCAACAGTATGTATCTTGGGGTTTTATTTCGGTACAGTCATCAAGGCTTTTTAAAAAGTATTTCTCAGCTTATATGGCGAGTATCAGCATGCCTGAATGTGAGGAAACTTCCTTGGGGAGGAACAAAGCAGAAAATGAGTACAGTGATTTCTGGCATTGTGTATAATTTGAGCACTTTCCCCCTCAGAAGTAGAGAATTCTTCTGTACTATTTGCCAAATGTGAAAAGGTACAAAGAGATACAGCCTTAAGATACAGGTACTTTTGGATTACAGATCACTATATGTCTTATCTTCAGTTTTGTATATGATGTCCTGCATTGGTAGGATTCTGTGAAAGTTACTCAAATGCCTTGGAAGCTATTAAGTGATGAAAGACCTGCTAAATAAGTCCTTAATAGTACTCTGTTGAAATATGGTAGGAAAGCAGTCTTATGTTAGGTACCATAGAAATAGGAGCTGTAATAGTATGAGACACAAACTAACAGACATTTGGAAAGATGTTGAAACAGTGAAAAATTTTGAGTTCTAGAATATATGCAAGTTAACCACAAGCGTGACATGGCTTACAGCTTGGGAGGTGCAAGAAAGACAAAAACGCCTGCACTGAAAGAGTGATGCAGCATTGGAAGAGGTTGCCCAGAGAGGCTATACTCTCTGTCTTTGGAGGTTACAAGACCCAGCTAGACAAAGCCATACCTGATCTGATCTGGTGTCGGTGATACTCCTGCCTCAAGCAGGAATGTTCAGAAACATCTGCATGTTACTCAGCATACTTGAAGTATACTCAAAATAAATGGAGTAAACCAAGGTCCTAAATAGTCTGTAGAAGATAACTAGTGCTAGAACACAGTGAGTGGTGCAATTTTGTAAGGAGTGAAAAGCATTTTGGCCCATTCCTTGCCTGGATTAAGAGTTTAGTAATTAATTCGTTTTTAAAAGTGTGAGATTGCTTTATAAAGACATGTATCATATGACTGGTTTCTTCTGAAGTTTGGTGGAAGTCGTATCTGCCTAGCCAGTCCAGTTTTTTTTTTTGTTTAAAGGAGCCTGGATTACTGTATTGGTTGAACTCCCCTTTGGATAAGGAAGTGCATAGGGCGTATGAAGTAAGCTGGGCTGAAAGCTAGTTAGAGCATTTCTCACCACCAGTGGTAGGTATGCTGAGGCTGTTTGTTGCAACTGAATACTAAAGCAAATGGATGAAATAGGCTACACTACAATTACGTACTGTAGCATCCAGCAGGAAAAAGGAGAGAAATTTTCACATAACACTTATGGGGTATTAGTAATGTGGTGTCAGCCCCCCACATAGTGAATGTGTAACGCATTGTACGTGTACTCCATCAGCACATTTACAGCCATTTTGATACTGGTGACCTTCACATAACTTACTGTGTAGTCACAGAAGACACACTGCATACTGTGCGTCTTACTGATGTGTCTTACTGTGTGTCACACTGATCAAAAGAACAGTATGGGAAGGAGGGTTAATGCCAAAACACAGTGGAACCGGTGAAGTAAAGGAACATTCATCTCTCTCCCAACTGTTCATGGCAACTTTCTTATATTCTGAAAAAATCAACCTTGTGACATGTAATAGTTCAGTTCTGCTACCCATGATGTGGCACTCAGCCAACTGGCACTTTGCTGAAAAGCACAGGCCAGTGTTCTCTTAGTTCATGAGAAAAAAGCAGTCATGGCATACTTCCCAAGCAATATATTGCCCTGGATGATTCATGGATGTCATTGTTAGAATGCAGTGATGCCTAGATCTTGTCATGTACAATGAAAGTACCAAATCCCATGGCAGTGAAATCCATTTTTCTACATTTATAACCATCATTTAATACATTGGCCAGCTAGGCGGGAAAAGAGAAATACAAATATTGCTTTTTCTACCCTAGTGACAAATCAACTTAGCTTGATTTGTCATCCTCTTCTCAATGTCCAAAGGAAAACCTATGTGACATCCAAGTGTGACATCTCTGTATACAGATTACACAGACAAAAATTTCAATCCAAGTGCACCAGTATGTTTAAGACATCAAACAGATTACATGCATCTAAAGAATAATGTGCATGCATGTATGTAATTATTGAATGTGTCTGTGTATTGTAATGAAATATACATGGATACCTCTTTGAACCAGATATGCATGCATGCAAACGTACATGGTATATCTAAATGGTGATTGTTTTGTTGAGAGAAACCTTTAGTCATCTGGGAGACTCTGAAGAGCAGCAGAAGGGTATGTAAGAAAGTGAAAGTTAACACAGCTTCTTTGAGGATAAATTGGATCTTCCACAAGAAAAGATAATGCCCAGACATTCGAGGAGCTTAGGATAAGATTGTTCTTACTTTGAGGAGGGGAAGGTTAAAGTGAGGGACACAAGATAATGTGAAAGAATGAATCATGCGATCAGTTCTTTCACAGTCTACATCAGATGGTGTTGTGAATAATAAGCTATTCTACTGAGCCGGACAGACTTGCTGTTTTGTCTAATTTAGAACTAGGAGCTATATTACTCTGAGGAAAAAAAATTGCAGATATGTCTTGCATAGCAAAACCACGTAGGGTGAATGCCAAAACCCAGGTGCAAGCCTTTGAGCAGTAAAGTGGTTACTTGAGTCTCAGGTGCTCATAATTGAACTGTAAAGACAATATATCTTTTAGGAAATGGTAGGTATGTGCTTATCTGTTCAACATGACTGTTTGGATTAGTTTGAACTAAGCCTCAGCCTTACAGCAGTGCACTGGATGTTTCTGAGGGGTATAATTTCAACCTAGAAGTAAATTTCCTTTGAGAAAGTTCACACTCCCATGCAGAGAGAGAGAAAATCTTAATGTAGGGATCCATTTTTGTGTCCAAACAAAAACCCAACTGCAATAAAGCAATCTGTACAGCTCATGTTACAAGATGTTACACAGTTTTTCTGTTATTCTGCTGTATGCAAAAGATAGGTACATCTTAATGCCAGATCACAGATGGAAAATGCAAGTATTGTAATTAATTGATTTACACATTGCAATGCACCAAACGAGCTGCTAAGCTAGGATTAGAGTCATGGACCCCTTTGACTCCTATTTCCATGACTTTGCATTTAGAAAACATACCTCTCCATTCTGTACTTTTATTCATTTTTAAAAATTTAGTTATAATTTTTACCTAATAATGTTACTAGCAAATGCTGAATCTTCCTTTTTTTTTTTTTTTTTTTTTTTTTTTTTTTTTTAACAAGCATTTGATATTCAACCAGCATTTGATTATTGCTGGGATTGATGTTAACATACCTAGCAGTATGAAATTCACAGAGCTGGTGGTCAGTTGTCCTGATCTAAATTACTTAAAAATCTCATTCTCTGGTGTTCAGTATATATTTTTTTTTCAGGATCATTCTGAAGATTGATCAAAACAACAAGGCTTGAGATTTTTCTAAAATTCAGGAGATCTGGATGCAGGGTGTTGATTCACATTATAGGCATGGGCTCCAAAGGGGAGGTTGAGATCTCTATTGTTTTTGCCAATATTTTGGTTTGGTCTACTGGAAAATGTTTTGTTCTAATGTCAGAACAACTATATACATTCATGCTGATAATATGCTGCATACACATGTGGCCAATACTTTTATCAATACAAATCTCTGATTTATTATGCATGGCTGACACCTCAGCTATAGCTCCAGAATCTTAATTTGCTTCTGAAATCAGTTCTGCTCTGTGTCAGGAATTAACATGCTGCCATGGTGATAAACCATGAGCTCCTCTGTCTGAAATGTTAATAACCCTCTGTATTCTGGCAAATTTATGCTCATCTGCATAGTGCCAATTACAGTGAAATAAAAACAGAGGTATATAAAAACTTAGGCATATAGTCAGTTTTTGTCCTCAGGCATGAATAATTAGGACAAACGAGAGCAATCATTAATATAGTAAATTTTCTCTGTGGATGCATCTTCATATATGGGAAATATGCTTTCAGTAAAATAGGACTGTATTGAAAATAGCACCTAAAAATGTAGAGCCTGCATTTCATTTTCCCGAAAGCATTTTCCCTGATATTTCATGTGGCTCATTTTGGATAAGTGTATCATGACTGTGACAAACACATGAAAAGTAAGTTCACTGACAGCTCAGTCCAACTATGAGCTCATTGTGTGCAATCATGCGTTCTTCTTATTAGGTGTCTAGTATTTGCAGCCTGCTATTCCATCTTTGCTATTGGTAGAGGTATAGTTTCACAGCAGGTCTTTATAATCATATTATCCTTCTTGCTTATGATCCAGCAGTTGAGTAAACTGGATTTCTAGAAGGCCTGCCCCTGCCACTCACCACTTGGCAGGCAGGTTGATTATTGAGAAATCTGAGGCAAAGGACTGTTCTTTCAAAGGGCTGATCACATTGCTATCAGAGTATATATGGTAGCTTTTTATGTACTGGTTATCTAGTGGTAAATAAAAAAGTAGGTAAATCTGTCTGCCCAGTGTTCCGGGCTGGACAGAGAAAAGAGGGCAAACTTTCTATTGCCCAAATTAGAAGTGGTTAAACACCACCTACTTGTGTTGAACCCTGCATTCGCCACTGTATGTACTCATATCCCATGCGTAATTGGAAAAAGAGATCCAGAGGCATACAAAAGCACATGTGGACGCTGTTTTAAAAAACAGGCTCTAAGTGATTAGTTCTAGGTAAAAGCTTTTGAGAGATCTAATTAAAACTTAACATTTCTGATTCCTTATTCTCTGTTCAAACTCTTGGATGTTATCTTGCTGACATTTGAGTTGGAAGAAAGGATGTTATGCAGATATAATACTAAAAAGCCCTAATAACTTTTCAAAAGAGGAAAAATGAGGCCAGCAGACTTATTTATACTTGTGACCCAATTAGTGATATGAGCCATCACCCCATATAAAGAATTTGTGCTCAGCTACAAAGAAATATAATTCAATCACACAAAGAATATGTAGAGGTGCTCCCTCTTCAGTGTGGCTGAGCACTGAGCAGATATTAAGGACAGCACTTGGTAAAGGATTTTTGAGTTGGTTAAGAACCAGTAAATGTCTAACTTGACAGTATTTGAGCTACTCTACTTTGAGTAGCTCTTAAAAGCTATTTTATTCATAATGGGTTGAGAGAAATACTATGGATGTTTACTTTCCGCTCTCCTGCAGTAGATGGGAAAGGCTAAGTGCCAGTAACCCTCTGAAACTGCCTTCCCCCATTTATCTGTCCTGTCAAAAATGCACATGATTTATCCAGAACTCTTCATTGTAATGAATTCTACCTCAATGTGAGTCTGCAATCCAACAAATCCACCCCTCCAAAGTAAGAAAACAGATTTCCTCTTAAAAATTGTTTGCGATTTTTCTACCAGCAAACACTTCAGCAGTACTCATTCACGCAAGCATGCAATTCCCATGAATACTCCTTGTGTTTATATTAGCTTTTCTCTTGAAACATAATAAGGATTGTAAAATTTCATGTAGACCAAAACACACATGAAAATCTTTTGTGAAACTCCCTATTCTAACAAAGCTTACATTTTTTTTTGTACAGAGATCCACTCAAATATCAGATATTGGATGACCTCGGAGAGGTCATTTTAAGACTTGAGATTATTAGTGTGCATTGCTATACACATTCAAAGCTGTACTTCAGTGTAATAGAGAAGGAGAGAACAAGACCCTCCTGTCCTCCCTTAAAAATTTCTCCTTTACAGTAGTGCTCCCATTCCCAGTACAATCAGTAACATGAGTGAAATACCATCTCTGCGTGCACTGCCTTCTCATATTAAGCTTCCTTTTCAGGGCATTGTCACCAGTGTATTTGTCCCAGTGCCCTCCTCTGTTTCTGCCCTGTCCCCCCCAGCACCGAGTACATACAGAACACTCAAACGTATCAGGATTTACCTTATAAATACTGATCCGAAACTCTCTGTAGGGCTGACTGGGGTGTCATTAGTTGACTTTCGGAATCTCTTCTGACTTTCAAAATGAAAAACGGAGTCCTCTAGGGAATTCCCTTTTCTTATCATTTTAATGCAGTTAACTGCAGAGTTAGGGAGGTTAAGTTCTGGAGCAGTCCTTCAAACGCACAGCCTTTCAGTGCTATAGGAAGTGCAGTCCTCATGTGACTCCAGCTCAGGCTAGTTTTAAAAGTCAGTTAATGAGTAACATATTGATGTGACATCATAAGGTGGTTTTCTTTTTTATCTGCAGCACCTCATAGGTTTACTTGGAAATAAAAATCATCAAGTCTAGGGGTACTGTGTTTATGGGATGTCACTATTAATAGCAATAACTGGTTTTGATGAAAGAAAAAAAAGGAATTTAAAATGAGAACTCT
Organism: Ardeotis arabs; assembly: GCA_011801015.1. Taxonomy (NCBI): domain Eukaryota; kingdom Metazoa; phylum Chordata; class Aves; order Otidiformes; family Otididae; genus Ardeotis; species Ardeotis arabs. The sequence goes on along the minus strand of JAAGAY010006906.1, from coordinate 16,610 downwards.
CATTCGAATGATGTTTCATTGACTGGTTTGTACCACAAACCATAACATGGTCTGTCATAAATTCTACTTTATGAATTACCTACCTGTCTCTAATTACCCCAGTTTGAACAACATAATTGTCTCTTTCAGAAGTTACTATATTCACCTGTCCTGACATGTCAAAATTCTTATATTGCACTTCTGCAGTGATGAATTGGTGTACATGCGTACATGCAGCTGCTAAGTCAAGTCATTGCAGTTCAGTTTAAACACAGATAATCTTTTAATTCTCAATGTGCCAAAACCAAACTGAACAAAACCAGTTTGCCTAACCATTTTTTTTTCATAGGAATTGGCAAACATTAACTACAAACTTACACAGTTTTCTGTTTGAAGATGACTATAATGATTAGGCCAGTCAAGGAAATGATAAGTGATGTTTCTTTAGATTGCAAGTCCTCTTACAATGTTGTATTAGAACCCCAAGGCCTCCAGAAATTCTGTTGAACTTCATTTACAGCCTGCATCTTAATAAGGGTTTGCCTGTGAGACTGAACATGTGGAATGTAACACTCTCTTTCTTCTCTCAGCATCTATAAATAGATTGTGAAACAATACAAATGCATTTGAACTGTTCACAGGTTTTACTTGTGAACTCAAAGACTTCTCATCAAACTGATGTCTTTTTCCATGTTTTGTTGGTTTGTGGGTTTGTTTTTTTTTTTGTCTCTGGTTTCTTTGCATGACTAAGTACCTGATTTTTGCTTTCTTAAATATAAAATTTATTTTGTGATCAATATTAAGCAAACTAATGAAATCTGTAAATGTCAGAAACAACAGGAGAAACAGTAACTATTAAAATACAGGATTAGCATAATAGCTAAGAAGCAAAGGTAGAGACAAAACAGCAATTTCCTTGGAAGTGAAAATTGCGAACAAATGTGAGAAATCGTGAAAGAAAAAAGGCAGAAAAGGAATGAAATACACACTCTTCATCATCTTAGATATTCCCTGTGTAATGGAAAAACTTGAACACTGGTACTTAGGAGCAGTATCTAAGCTGCTTGGCAATTGAATTGAACTTCTTGTTTTTCCCAAGTTAAATGTTCTGAATTAATGCCTCCTTCAGTAGCTACGCTGTACATCTTTGGTTTCCTGCTCTCTAGACCTTTTTGCTACTCTAATTCTGCTTGATCCTGCATGATCATAGACTACAGACACAGGGCTGGTTAGCTAGGCAAAGTCTCTGTACTTTATTCCACCTCTGTAAAACAAGTGATATAACCTTCAACAAATACAATAAACAAAAGCTATTTTCCTTCTCTAGTCACAATAAGAACTGGCCTTGGCTCTGTTGTTCACCTCTACCCACTTCAGATGGGAAGTCTTTAATCTTTTTAAAGAAACTGACATCTTAAAAATTGATTTAAAAACTTAAGTGACATAGTGAACTTATAAACCATTAATATGAAATATTTATATTTGAAAACAATCTAATTGTATAGTAAAATGTAATGAAAACCCTTCGTTAAAAGTCAGAATGGCAACTGTGTTCCTTCCTTATGTTACAAAGAGGTGGCAATTGAATTTTCACCTGAATGGGTAATTGCAGGAACATTTTTAGCAAAGAGCAGCCATGACATGATTTCCTTCCTTCAGGTTTATGCAACTTTACTCTTGCCCACAAAACAATTAAGTTCTCTTACAGACAACCGTGCCCTAAACTACTGTATTCCGTCATATGCCACCACACAGTATGTCTATGCTTTCCAGCCTACAATTACCTGATCACACTGCGTATGCCTGTAGTGAAGAGCTGCTAGGTTTGCCCATGTTAGTGCTATACTAACCAGGTCAGGCACTTAGCTGGTGAGTTAAATGCTCTTGTACACAGCTGTACAAATATTCTAAATGCACAGCTGGTATTACTGAGCTAGTTTAGGACTAGCTCAGGACTGACTACATAGAATCATAGAATCATTTAGGTTGGAAAAGACATTTAAGATCATCATGTCCAACGGTAAACCTGACACTGCCAAGCCCACCACATGGACTCTGTTGCAGTGACATTGGCATTATGTATGGCCATGTAAAGCAAAACAGTTTTATGTGACAGTGCCCTCAGACTCCTACTGCTGATGCTTATAAAGAGGGCTCACCTTTCTTAACTGTTGCAATAATAGCTGCCTGGACTGATGGAAAGAAGAGGAGGCAGGCCTACAAAATGCATTTCTGGTAGGAGCAGAGAGGTATAGTGGTGGTAGTGATGTCATTATAGGCCCAAGGAATGGAGTTTTCCTCTCCTTATTATCAGACTCAGACAAATGGAGTTTACTATTGATTTCTAGTGCATCCGCAGAACTGTGCATCTTGAGATGTTTTGGGGCTGGAAAAGGAAGAGATGGTAACTTGCCGTTCGGAGCCCAAAAGGGCTGACCTGATGCTGCCTGTGTGAAAGATAAGACTTGAATTCATATAACTTTTATTGGAAGGAGATCTAAGATGTCTGATCGACCTTGGGATTGCCCTATTTTGATGCAAGTGTATGCAAACGTAGCTTATAATCACTATGTAAGCTTTTAAAGCAGTCACTCCTTGTCTTTCTGATTCCTGGTATCCATAACATTTTCCAGGGGAGGTTTTGGTACCTACAGAAATTTCACCTATAGAGGCGTGTGGCAGATACAGTACTTACTTTTCATAGCTGCTTGCTTCAGATCTCTTAGCAGTAGTTAACAGACACCAATATCTTTTTCTGATGCGGTGGATCAGGTGTGGGGAGAAGTTGATACTCTTGATGGTGTGGCTATCTGCTGTACACGGACTTCTCCCCCGAGAATTGTTCTTCATGTTCAGAAGAAATTGGTAACTCAGTGGCTTGTAAGCTTGAATACATTTTTTGAATCTGTCTTGCTGTCCCGTATCAGGAAAACAGCTTTTCTCCTTTATTTCTTGTTTCTCTTCCTGTAATGTACTTTTCTTCAACTCTGTACGAATATTTGTCTAAGTGTGTCCTTGTTTTTCTCAATTATCAAACTATGCCCTTTAATTCTGACCTTTGTCACTGACACTCTGTTATCACTTACCTGCTAGACTGTATCTTGTGGAGTCTAGCACTGTTGCAATTGTTTTCTGATAGGCAGACAGAGGGAAAAAAAATGTGGTTAGTGTCCTTGACCCTCATACAATTTTATTCTCAGTCTGCAACGGCCATCACTGAAAGGTTAGAATTTGTCTTAAAAAATTTACAATTATTTTTTCTACTTGTTTTCCTCATGACTGCTGTGAATTTTTTTTCAAAGTGAGTTACTACAGCAAAAGAAGTGGTAGTTTATTTTGGCTTTCTCAATTCCTGAAATATTTCTTCTGAGGGAAGAAATACCGGGAAATATATTAGCAGTGACAGTTGTGTTGCACCTATTTTACGTCCCTATGTCTTTACTAAAATGATCTCATATTACCAGATAGGAAGAAAAAAGTGATGAATTCTGGGTATTTAGAGGGAGAGCTTTCATTTATGCTAGGAAGGCATTTGTGCCTTGTGATAAGTAACTGCTAAGAAAGTGCTTAAAGATTGCAAGTTGAAGTGATGATAAATGGAGATGTTATTAAACAAAAAAGGTAAAGAGATGGCTGGAAATATATTCTGAACAAAATGTTCAATCTTATTACCACCCTAGAATGAATCAAATCAACAATAAACCAGCTGTTGTACTTGTGGCAGGATGTCATACTGGTGATTTGAGACGGTAGTGAATGTTTTTATGTACAATCTTATAAGAGTTTACATCTTGGCTGGAATGCAGCCACCAAACCTTATAGATTTTCTAATAAAGAGCAGGGAAATGGATGTGTGGGTGTTTCATCAGTTTGTTCTGAGTCTCCGAATTTACAGGCCTGTAAATTGGAATAAGACTGTGCATAATTAGTCTGTTATGATCCCTAGAATAATTGGGGGGTGGAGGCAAAGCAACATTTAACTAGTAGCCTAGAGCACTGAGTTCTTGCTTTTTGGATTTGGCTAGCATAATTTTTGTTTTCTGTGGTATATAAAGAAGCAGCTGCTCTGATTCACAGCTGACATTGTCTTTCATGGTTAGGATTGCCTCCAGTTTTTGTTTTCTTTTTTTGCTGCCTAGACCAATCTTGTGCAAAATGTAATATTTTTTTCTCTGAATTCTACATTTGAAAAATGCACCTTTCTGCAAATAATTCCAGAATGAAATATGATCTAGTTCACTACAAAATCAGTTCGGACATTTTTAGATAATTTTATATCTAGGTTTCTATATTCTGTTCCTCCTTCTAATCTTAAGACTTCTTGATCTGTTCCACCTTATGCTTAGTCTGCAATAGTGAGATACACTCAGTTTGTATGTAGTGAGTTTTGAATTGTGCCTGTTTCTGCTTGAACTTACACCTGTACTTTGTTGAGTATGTGGGATGCTACAGGCAGATACCTAGGATTGCTATGATTCCTGTGCTGCTCTGAACACTGGATGAGAGCAGACCTAGTAGAATCACAGACACATTTACAGAGCAAGGAGACAGAAAAATTCTTCAACTGGTCAGGTGCAGTGAGAGAGGCAGATGAAAATGTAGCATAGAAGAATGACACCTAGAGGTATATAGGAATGAACTGAATGGTGTGGTGTCCATGTTTGTGAAAGCCAGTGACTGCTTTTCTCTTCAGTAATCTTGTTGTAGGAACATGCACTTGTAACTATGTCTTTTCTGCCCTCTGGCATGGTGATCACATCAGTAGATGCTGCTGTGCTTACTCCCCTGTATGAATGCTCACCGTCTTTCACCCTGGAGCTCCCTTATGGCCAGCTTCTGGAGCCACATAGATAAGACTTATCCACTTGGACTAATCAGGCTGTGTTTGGCAGCCTCTGCTTCCCGGCAGGAAAGAGTTTTCTAAAAAACAAACCTACGCCCAGTGAACTTGGAAGGAAGCCACTGGGGTAGTGAAGAGAGTCTGATATGGTGGGGCTATGAAATGCAACTTTGGCTGGGAAGATGGGGTTTTGTAAAATTTTCTTTTAACAGTAGGAAACCCTGAAGTCTAAAAAAATACATACAGCTTTAATTGCTTGAGCATCAGAGGCTGATAAAGAAATAGAAGACAAAAAGTGTCTGAGTTTGTTGCCCTATGTGAGTGAGACACTTAGGTTTGTTAATAACAACAAAAAAATACATCTTCTGGTTGATTGAAGGACTCCTGCTATTAATGATGCCTTGCCTGAGTGGCTTAGGTGAGACTGAGAGTATAGACTCTGTGGTAGTAACCAAGAGAATATAGGCATGCAAAGCAAATGAGCTACTAGCATCTGATTTTTGCAGTGTGCTGCTTATTTGAGTGAATGACTGATTCTTTGCCTTAGGGATGTTTGCAGGATATGTTTTAAAAAGGTAAAGAAATTCAGCTTTGCAAATGGCTGCAGTTCTCATTCTTGAAGTGATGTCTAGAGGCTCGCAGTACTATCAGTCCAAGCATTAAAAACAGATTTTCTTCTCTTTTCTGAGTAGTGTAAGAAGAGAATTAAAAAAAACAAAACAAAACAACAACTTTTTATTTATGCATTTGAAACTGATGAGTTTGTCAAGGGCATGTTTTCAAACTTTCTGAACTAACTATGAGGATTATAGCCAGGCCTGGAGTAAAATGTTGCTAAGAATAAGTATCTCATATGAATATCTTACCAAGTTGATGCCTGCTAAAAAAAAAAAAAAAGAAGAAATACATTCAGTAAGCAGCATTGTGAAACACTGAAAATTTCTGCTTACTCATAGTATTATCATCTCTGAGGTGACCTTATGCTAGCTGTCTTCTATCTAGACCTCTGCTTTATCAAACACTTCCCTTGGTAAATGAGGTACTGGTCTGTACAGTGTAAAATACCATTGCTGACTGTGCAGTGACACCCCTCTCGAGGGCTGCGTGTCCACAGGCATTAGTGAATAAAATAGGAAATTCCAGCAATGTCTAGTTAGTGTAGCAGCACCAGGAAAGTGCATGAGGCAGTAATAGCAGCTGGTAATACAGCTGTCGGTAAAACAAGACCAAGGTGGTAATAGGAATAAAACTCCCAACAAGGCCAGCTGTAATATGTCACTGTAGCAAATCGTTAAAATAGGAAGGGCATTTGAGACATTATACAAAATCCTACCGAGGTGAAGAGAAGCTTCATCAGACTTCTATTCAGATCACTGTCAGACAACCCTGTGCTGCAACAGAGAACTTAATTTGTAGGTAGGAAGCATGGAAGAAAACCTCACTTGACAGAAACTTGCCTACAGTAATCAATAAAGACAGTCTGAGTAAATAATGGATTTGGTTATTTTGATTTTCTCAGGAAGTGATTAGACTAGCCCATGAGGAAAGTAAACAGATCCAGGAAATTTAAGCACTTCAAACCTATTTTTCTGTATTTTTCTGTTCTTTTTAAGGAAAGGGGCAACTTATTGTTCTGATATAGTCCCAATCCAAATATGGACCCAGCTGTTAAATTTTCTTCCTACCTCTTATAATATATTTTTATTGTGTTTAACATAAACAATGGGAGGAAGAGTTGGAGAGACAAGTTTAATCTTATGTGATTAAACAGTACAGTGCTTCCTGAAAGTGAAGTAAAAATACATGAGTTTTTTAAAAATTATTTTTTCTCTTTTGAATGTTTGTTCAGAGATAAAGTTCTGTCCCTGCATATTGCAGAGAACTGTTTTAATCTGCTCTCTGTGCAACTGTGCTAAAAGGAGAACTTTTTTTTTTTGCCCAGATATGGCAATTAGAAGGACCCTTGTCAGGGGAAACAGGGAACTAAGGTTCAGGTGTGGCTCTTTCCCCTTGAAGATTTTATTCTATTTAGCTGTGTACACCATTTAAATTACGTAGTCTCGTGTCTTTCCTTCTTGAAGGGCAAAGAAGAGCATAGAAATTACATTGTTCAGAAACAAACTATTTCAGAAACAAACATCCTGTTTGCAACCTGGATATTTGTTTGATTTTGCTTTTGTTTTTCCCTTGATTTGCTTAACTGCTTTCATTCCAAGATACTCTTAGGTGCTGTGCATGTGTCGCTGTATATACTCGTCCTGCCTAGAGCATTAGTTGCTGCATTTGCCGAGTTGACTGACTCTATCTGTCCTTCTTGCCACTGGGAGCAAGTCGCAATGACCGGGTTTAGCTCTTGTGACTGTCACTTGTGAGAGGGGAGACTGTCTATCCAGACCTCTAGGCTGGCTTCTCTTCTAGTGTTAGAGGAGACCGTGAAAGACTCTGAACGGAGAGTGTCACTGAAGGCTGCTGCTGAAGAACACAGGTGGGGTGAGCTGGACTCTTGTCATTTCAGCGGTAGCTGTAGAGCTGCTGCTGTGTGTCTGGTCAGCAGATCAGGCTGTGTAGTGGGGCAGCAGAAAAGGAAGAAAACTGCAGCATTCTTCTGCAAATGGAAGAGATATTGGTCACATGTGTGTAATTTTATTTTTCTTTTTAAATTATTTTGTGTCTAAAGGTAGTAGGTGTACAGTCTGCAGCCTAATGGGAAGATTTATTTTAAAGTACGCATAGATGAAAACTGTTTGTTGTGCCAGTATTTGCCATTTAAGAGAGTTTGCACCACATCAGCTACTTACAGAGAAATTGCAATTATGCAGTCATAGGTTATAACAATAGCGCCTCATTAGTCTAAAATACCTCTGTGCATGTTCTAATGAGGAGCTTAAAACATTGTACAAACAGCACCTAATGAAGTTAATGCCACCCTTGAGAGTTGAATAACAGTAGACCTGTTTTTACAATTACATTAAGTGAAACTTGAAGATGTGGGGGTATTTGGGGAAGGTTAAAGGAACTCAGCTGATTTTGATCTAGTCTCTGTTACCAATTAATGCTGAGTGTTTGAAAAGCCTATTCAAGCCACCCATGTCACTCAGATAAGTGAAGGAGGGCACCGTTCAAAACTTCAGCTCCTCAGTTTGACCAGCAGTACAGGACTGTGTCCTTGGGGTCCCTAATACTTCAAATTAATTACATAAAGCTATTGTTTGGCTCAATTTGCAGTAGGTAGCATTGGTTAAAGGAGCCAAACCATGGTAATTTTGGTCAGTTTGTCTCTGTGTGTGTTCCTCAGATGAGGAGGTTTAGCAACCTCCTTTACATGTATGTTTTAATATTCTTATGGCAATTTTTCCTATCCCTTGAATGAGTGTGAACAAAATATAAAACAGATTAACGTAACAAAGTTGGCAGCTTGCAAGAAAAACATTTATATTAATCATTAATATATGCAGAAACATATTTGAAAATATAAGGAAGCACTTTTAAAATCTGTACTAGATCTGGCATTATGCAATAAGCATTTTGTACTTTCCAGTGTTTACATATGTTATAACTTAAAGTTAGAGGAATTAGAGTTTCCATCCAGACCATTACTCTGTATTATTCTATATTGAAAAATACCTTCTATAGTAAGCAAAAAATGCAAACTACCTAGGAAGCTAATAGCATAAGAAGACCAAATAAATTGTTGATGTGTCCAGAACAATCTTTTGTGTTTAAACCTAAGTGTAGATTTGTAGGTCAGTTTACTATGCCAAGCTATCAATTTGTTATTTATAATATATTAGTACCGTAAGTGAACAAAGTCTGTTTATGCTTAAACATAGCCCAGTGTTCCAGTAAAACTGGAAACAATACGACTAGGCTTTTTAACATCTAGCTTTAAATTCCTAACATTATTTTAAATTACTAACAATTTTTAATTTTAATAAATATTAGTTGTTAATGTAATTTCTGAGTGATATAATCTGTCAGTAAATTATTTGTGTTAAGGGAAGACAGGAAGTGTCTTTGATCACTTGCTAGTTTTGTTGGTAACCTTTAACATTTCTGTCAGGTTTATATCTAAACGATTAAATTAAATCTCTGCAGTCATACTTAGAATCAACTTTGGTTTATAATCAGAGTTGTTGCTCAGTTTAAGAGCTAATGTTTTTATGTCGACCATTCTAATGTAGTGTTTATCCTATGTCTTTAACAATACTGCTAAAATTCACTGTTTTATACTGGGTTCTTGAGGGTGTGATGGTAACTTTGCATGTACAATAGTGCTTTTTATCAGCAGATTGCTTGCTGTGTGTTGTTATTCAGGCATCACTGGATTTGTTCTTTTCCTTACATATGTTGAACCTAAATTTGGGTGGTTCAGCCTTGTTTCTGAGCTTTTCCTTAGAAGCTAAAAAAGGTAGATTGTAATGTGATTCTTCACTGACCATCTGCAGTTGCTGTCTTGAATTCCTCTCTTCTAACTTTATTTAGGCCTTCAACAATAAGACACCTATTTTCTAAATTCTATTGAGACTGCCAAAGATTAAATCTCCACCGTTTTTTATTATGACTCTTTATCTTTTCTGATGCAGTCTGCTGTGCTTTATTGGCTTAGTACTTTCGATATTTTTCTCCATCCCCAGTTCAGTAAAGTTTCCTTATGACTCAACCCATTATTCCTTCCCTCGTAATCCAATGTGTGTATAACTCACTTTTTTGTGTATGTGTAACTTTCTTTTTTTTCCAGGAGAAAACTACTACCTTTTGCGGTTCAAGTGCCATTTCTACACCAGAATTTTCTGATAAAACTTTTTTTCTTTTTTTTTCCCTGTTATGCCATCAAGAGGTACAGAAAGGCATAGACTATTATTTTGAAATGAAAACAAAATACAATAGATCATCTGGAAAAAAAAGTCTTTCTCTTTGTGTGCTGTGAACTTCTGACATTTATCAGTGTATAAACTGGAAAAAGTTCAGGAAACAAAAGGTCAGGTTCTGTTCAATCTAAATTTTACATACCATGTAAATTGCATTTTCTGTGTAAATTGTTTTTTAATGTGTTGACTATTTCTTTGAATTAATAAAGTAAGAAGACTCTCCCATGGTATAATTTAGTATTTGGTTGAATAATATATCTTATCACTATAGAAATCTAAGCCTTGAATTATTTTAGAGAACAACAGTTAAAAAAAAGACACCCCCTCCCTCCCCTCCTCTGCAAGCCTGTAACACTATGGCAACTGGCAACGTTTAATTTTCTGATCTAATGTTGCCTCAAGAAAAAGATGTGATGGAGCCAGAAACACTCACACAGATGATAATGAGAAAGCTCATAAAATATTCTTCTGAAGCTTTATCCTATTTTCTTATTTTCTAAAAAAACTGCTCCCCCCAGTGAATATTTTCCTATTCGTATTTTTTTTTAGTTCAAATTAAATATATGGGAGAACAGCACCATCTAGTGGGTCCTGGCACCGTGGTGGGCTGTGCTGGATGGCATTTGCTTTCCTCTTCCCGCTCAGCCAGAGTCGGTGACCCTACACCTGCAGCTCTCTTGCTGGTGCTGCAGCTACCGCTTCCCAAGTACTTGGGGTTGCTTCTCATACAAATAATAAACTGCGAGTCCTGCAGTCAATTTTGAAAACAGTACTGCAAGAATTTAGTTTATTAATTTTCTACAGCCTGGGGTGAGTTCAGGATATTTAATAATAGATTTATTTATTTGTTCTAAAAACCATTCCGGTAACATTTCAGTTAAAGAGCTTTTTTTTTTTACAAATATTACCCATTTGAGAATGATCTTGATTATCCCTACAGTGCACTCATTAATAGTTAACACAGCTTTTCAGCAATGGTCTTTCTTCCAAAGAAAAATTTTTCCACTGTGATCCGTTAGCCCTTCTTACTTTCATAAAATGATGCCTAAATGTAGTTTATTTTTCAAGAATAGAAGTTAAAGCTACTTTACGGGGTTGAGCCAAGAATGATGGAACAATTGAGAAAGTTGAGATCTGAAAGCAGCCAGATGTCAAAACAGGTGCTTGGTAATTTACTTATTGTGAATAATTTTCTAGTTTTAATGCAAAATGCCAGGAAGTAAGAAATTTACAAGTCAGAGTAAGTCTCATATGTATTTTCTCTATAGAAAAAGTATGTTTATTATGCTGCCTTTTACGCTACTTTGTTTACCTTCTGTGACAATATTGCATTTTGTACACCTGAGATTACTGGATAACTGAGTAGAACATGTGTCCAACAGGTAGGAGTGAGTACTAGTGAGATCCTCCTACATAAGCTGTAGCTTATTTGTGATGTGGATGTTTGTGTTTTTTTAATTACAAGGGAAGCGATAAAAGTTATGGTGAATAATTCATACATTGTATAGTGGTTGTGGTACATAATAACTAACTTCAGTGAATTAATAGCTTGACCCTTAAAAAAAAAAGGGAAAAAGGGAGGAAGGAAACACTTGAGCAACTGTACAGTTCTGAGCCGGCTAGTTAGCTGCAGAACTGCTTTAGCTTCATCAGCTAGCAAGATTTAGGTGTCTTGTGCTTTTTTTTTTCCTCCTTGGTCCTCTGGGAAGGTATTTCTTATCATCCAGTTCATATGCAAGAGCTTTAAAATATTAAGTGTTTGGTATATTAAATCACACATCTGAAATGAATTATGGAGAGTGACATGTATTAGATCCTAATCTGATCTGATTGCAAAATGCAAGAGTTAGTATGTCCTGAATATGATGGGGTAAAAAGTGTAATCAAAGGAGGTTTATTTAGAATCTGGATTTGGAAAGAAGAATTGGGTTTTTTTTGTATGCTAGTGAACTTACCCTCAGTCACAAACTCTTGGTGGTAACTCTGTAATCCATAACTTCTCTGCTTTCTAGAATACACTTGTTAAAATGATGAATGCTAATCCAGACTGTCTATTGTGTGATACAAACTTGCAGACACAAATAATGCAGTCCAGTCTGACAATGGATCAAAGCCGGTGTGAAGCCTTTTGCCAAGCTTGCACTTGGAGAGGGCCCATCGATAACAGTGCTTCATTTGCTAGGATAGTGCACAGAAATGTGAAGAGGACATAGAGCCTACTTTACGTAGCTGAGAGATGTCTTGGAGTAATTAAATAATCTGACTTCTGTTGCTTTTTCTCCTCCAAGTGATATACCTAACAGTATGAAGCTCTACACTTCTTTCACCTAGAATGTCTATCTTGAATTTCCTAATGTGCACAGATGCACTTATTCTGGTTATTACTTATCTCCTTCCTAGTTCCCCTTAATGCTAAAAGATGAAGGAGTATGATAGTGGTAGAACATGTTGACAGGCTGAATCTCTGGCTGTAAACCTGCATGACAATATTGCAGCAATATTCCACTGGACACATTGAGCTTGCATAGCTGAATAGAGTGCCGCTTCAAGCTGGAGAAATAGAAGAGGTGACACAGTCCTAAAGCTGGTATAGAAGTACATACAGTGCTGGCTGGTATTAGCAAGGAGTGCTACGAGTACTTGAAATTACATGTGGATCAGAGTATGCATCTTCAATTCAGAAAATTAAGTGGAAACTTTGCACTAGAATTATTTATGAAGAAAAAAAAAATGTTTGTGTGATTTGCTTGTTTGGCTTTTGTGTGTTTAAAAGAGCACCTTGCGCTCTGGCAAAAAAAGACCCCAAACTTGCTTTTAGCATCTTTGGAACTCAAAGTCTCTGAACAACATTTTATAAATCAAGCTTTCTCAAAGGAGGTGCATAGAAGAGGGATCAGAAATATCAACTTCACCATAAAATATATGGAAGTGTTCTAGTTTACCCTTACTTCATCTGCATCTATCTGTTTATGAGCCCATGGCTTTTGAAGACTTCTGCAGTATCTAACTTCATCTCCTGAACTGGAGACTGAATTTATCTGGTCAGCTTCGCCTATAAGTATTGCATAGCTCTGCCTCTTGCATATAGATAGCCACATAGTCCATAATCAGGGTTCTGGATTGCTAGAATTGCTGACTGCCTGTATCTGCAGTTATTTACCTTAAACATTTTATACTTTTATAGAATCATAGAATAGTTTGGGTTGGAGGGGACCTTTAAAGGTCATCTAGTCCAACCCCCTGCAAGGAACAGGGACATCTCCAACCAGATCAGGTTGCTCAGAGCCCTGTCCAACCTGGCCTTGAATGTTTCCAGGGATTTGCTTGTAAGAACAAGCTTTGTGGACTTGAGAAACAGTACTACACAAACTCAAAAAAAGGACTGAATGTGCTTGAGCTCTATTTAATCATAAGTGCTAGATTTCATGGTTTGGTTACACAGATGTGGGACCAAGCATCATTTTAGTGACCTCAACCACAGCAGTAGCCTTAAGGCTGCAAGAAACTTTGCTGCACATTTTCAAAATCTGGTTATAAGTGTATTTTTTTCCCTTTGTTAAATTGCATCCTTATTCTTGTAGGTTTCCTTCTTTGAGTTTTTCACATATTTTGTTGAAAAGAATAATGTATTGGGAATATTTAGAAATGTATTTAAAAAATTGACACCAGCAAGTGCTGTATTGATCAGGAGAAATGTACATGTTTGTCACTGAATTATACCAGCAATTTGAAAAAGAGAGCATTTTTCAGTCTTTAACCTATCTGTATGTAACATCTGTGGAGGGAGAAGAAGCTCTCAAATCAGTCTGAACTGCTTTGGTGAACTTTCTTTTTTTTTTTTGACTATTGAACTGATGAAACAGATCATATATGCATGATGCTCATCCTGGTTTGCTTTGTAATTTAACTTGATCTTAAGTGTTATGTTAGGGATATGAAGAATGTATTCAGTTTGACATGGACTTATAGACCTATCTGGAATTCCTGGCTTGCACACCAGCTAAGCTTTAATAGCAAATTAATTTTCTGGCTGGATTACATTGAAAAAGTGTATATTTAATAGCTTACCTCCTGAAAGCATGCACAGCACTTACTTTGACAGATGGTTGTTAGAAGTGCCTGAGGAAAAAACCTGGTTTTTCAGTGAGTAAAAAACATGGCATTTTTAGGGCAAGTAAACTTGTATGGTTTTAAATATTTTAATTCTTTGGGATTTTTTTTTTGTGTGTGTGTGTCTATTTGTGCTACCCAAAACTACACAGGAACACTTTGAAAGCAACTTTTCAGCTTGTAGGAGCTTGCAATCTTATCACAACTGAAGGAGACAATATTTAATGTCCTTTTGATTTTTTTCATGAGGTAAGTAGTTCTTCAGATATTTCAGTGTTGAAAATAACATCTCATCCCTTGTGTCTTTTTTTTATTGTTATGGTAACAATTGGATGTGCTAGTGCACACTAGGAAGGACTCAGAGATGCTTTGATTTCATAGTATGTTTGATTTTATTGTATGAAGCCTCTGTATGCAGGAATGCAGAGGGATGTCAGCATGCTCCCTGCAACAATCAACACCACTGGCAAGAAAGAACTATTAATTTTGGTAATGCTTCCCATGGTCCTTGTTGAATAGACTTCATTCTAATAAATACAAAAATCTTCTCTCATCTGGCAGTCAGTCAAAATGCAGGCACTTGTGTGCTATTGGAAGATTGGCCTTTCAGCTCATCCCAAACCATGGAAATTAAATCCAAACTGTCCAGGTGATGTTATGTAATCTCCGAGGCCTGTTATAAAGCCAGATAAAACTGTTAGCTGAACCTGCCCGAGTTTCCTTATCCTCAGAGGAGGTTCAGCTGGTGTATAAAATTAATGATGCCTTGCTTTCATTCCAGGGTTCAGACTACTCAGTCTTCAAAAAGCTAAAGAGACTGATGGTGAAATGTCCAAGAAGCACAGCCGAGAAAGCAACGTTGTCCTGGCCTGCATTGCTTATACTGAGGGTACTTGGCAAAGGCTACATTGGGCCCTCTGTTGCCTTTTATTTTTGGAGGGCGCAGCATCAAAATGCGTGCCTGCCCTGTGAGGCTTTGGCTTTTGTTCTTGGTATCTTATTCAGTCTCTGTATAGTTTTGGTTCTTTTGAAAAAAAAATGTTGTGCTCTTCCTGTACTTAGCAGACCAATTGTCCCTGCAGTTTCCCATGCAGAGTTTCAAATGCCATTCTAAACTGAGCTAATGACTACACCATTAAAATGTTCATCTATCTGAAGATATTGCTAATACTGAAAAAGGAAAGTTGAAGAACTTGAAAGATTATTTCTTCTTTTAATTGTATAATTCAAACACATTTTTATTTAATCAAATAACTCTATAGTTTGAATGATCAGGAATGGGCTTTCATTTTGTCAGAAATTAAGGTGCAAACAACTGAGGCTTGCTAGCAAAGTACTGTTCACATTCTTGAATCTTTATGTTGTTAGGACATAAATTCAGGAAAATAATAGAGGACAAAAGGAGAAGACAAATATAACTACACACCCTAAACTGTGAGAACCATTTGTAAATTTCCAAACTGACTTTATTCGGATGCCTAAATGCTGTAATTTTGAGTGTGTCCTTGTCATTTTAGATATGTTCTTAGGATGGAGGACTGTTGTGGTTTAGGCCTAGTCACCACACAGTTCCTCTCTTTCCCTCCCCTTCCTCAGTGCAATGAAGGAGAGAAGTGGGAAGAAAGGAAAACTGTTGGATTGAGATGAAGACTCCATAGTAATGGAAAACTACAGTAATAACAAAATATAATTATACTAAAATATACAGAGTGAATGATGCAAAATTTCTCAGCACCCAACGTCCCAATGACCGATACAGCCCGTCCCGAGCAGTGATCACGGAAATGAAACCAAGCAGCAAGCAAAGGAGTGAGCGAGAGATGCCCCCCCCAGCCAACTTCCACTTACATACTGAGCATGACGTTCAGGGCATGGAATACTGTCTTTGGCCAGTTTGGGTCAACTGCTCTGGCTATTTCCCTCCCAGCTTCCTGCATCTGCACATTAGCCAGACTTGGGAAAGCCAGACAAATGTCATTGGTCTCATTAGCAACAACTCATCAGTTGTGTTTATCAACATTCTTCACATATGAAATCCAAAACATTTTGGCTACAGAGAGGAAAATTAACTCCCTCCCAGCCAAAACCAGGACAAGTCCTGTCCTTGTAAACATGCAGATGAAAAAACTGTATCAAAAATATTGCGGGGAGAATTAATTCTTGCTTTAATATTTCCCTAACGCTAGAGAGCAATTAGGGGACTGATTTTACTGGGCAAGTAGTGCAAAAAATTTGGGCAGCCCTACAAACAGAACCAAGGTGTCATTGTACCCATCATCCCCAATCCAGTGGGGCTGTAGAGAGGAAAAGCTCTCATTTTAAAACACAATTGGCAAAAAATTGTGCAGAGGCTGCCCTGAAATATCTGAATGTGTTACCTCTCCCACTGCTGTATATATAAGAAGCACTGTGAATAGAAACTACGGGCTGGCACCTCATGAGATTTTAATGGGCGGACCCATGTGTCTGTCTCACCCAGTACTCCCTGCAGTCAAACATAAAACTAACAGATAATGCTTTTCTGAAATATTATCATCTATTAATGAAATGTATAAGGACTTTCCACAGACCGCTGAAAGATATTTTACCAGAATCTACCACTTGTCACTTCTTGAAATCAGGAAAATGAGTCTACATTTAAGTATTTAAGGCACATGGAGTGCAAGGAGGTTGTTGGTGACAGCCAACACGGCTTCACCAAGGGCAGATCGTGCCTGACCAACTTGGTGGCCTTTTATGATGGGGTGACAGCATCGGTGGACAAGGGACGAGCAACGGATGTCATCTGCCTGGACTTGTGCAAAGCTTTTGAC
>JAAGAY010006905.1:0-29791 GCA_011801015.1 Ardeotis arabs | reverse complement strand
GCAACAAGCGTCCTGAACAAGTCAAAGTCCGCCCTCTTGAAGTTCAGGATAGCTGTTCTGCTAGTCATCCTTCTGACATCTCCAAGAATAGAGAATTCTACAATTTCATGGTTGCTCTGCCCAAGACAGTGCCCAGCCTTCACATCTCCCACCAGTCCTTCTCTGTTAGTAAAGAGTAGGTCAATGAGGGCACCACCCCTGGTAGGCTCTCGTACCAGCTGCATAAGGAAACTATCTTCCACACCCTCTAGGAACCTTTTGGACTGTTTCCTCTGCGCTGTATGATATTCCCAGCATATATCAGGGAAGTTGAAGTCTCCCACGAGAACGAGTGCTGGCAATTGCGCGACTCCCACTGCTACTGTATTGAATGAGGAGTGTGGACTGCTCACACTCTGATTACCTCCTCCATAGGTGGTCAGTAACACCTTTACTCACTTACTCCCCAGATTGCTTTTAACCACACAGACAATGGGTCAAGGTCACACTCAGAGATTAAGAGTGGTCAGCTGTGAGTTGTCAGCTCTGCCCCTGGTGAGTCAGGAGCCTGCCCACAAGCTGCCAGCAGCCAGCCCAGGCACAGGCACTGTAGTTGGCTGTTGGTGGCTCCAAAAAAGTCTAAAAGAGGTAAGTGGGGAAGAAATGTAGGTAGAGTTACATATATCTTCTTATTTCCCAGATTTGTATATTGTTCTGTGTTGTTTCCTTCTTTCTTTGTTTCCCTTTCTTTCTTTCTCTCTTTCTTTTAATATTCTTTCCTTGTTAATAGACTGCAAGCTACTGCTCTGACAAACGACATCATTTTTGGGAGGAAGAACGACGTTCAGTACAAAATGGCAAAATAAATTTTGCAAAATTGTTTTTCATCCAATTACACTCCTCAAGAATGCAGGTGATTTTGAAAAATATCCTTTTCCTTCAAAAATTGTACTTTTGGTAATTTGCTGATAATGTTTTACTTATAAAGTTCCATTTGCTTACAGAAAAAATGTGTGGGAGGCATGATAGGGTGAAAACTGGGATACAAGTTGCTTTTCATCAAAATAATTTGATGCTTAAAACTGCATCTAGAGAACTGATATATCCTATTTTTGAAACACTAATTTCTGAGAAACCATAAACAGACATAGAGAATAGTTGATTGAAATATAACATTAAAGCTCCTTCATTAGAGAAATAAGATTTTTATCAATCCTGTATATACATTATGCATAGGAAAAAAAGAGTTTCTGTCCTATTTTTGCAGTGACAACATCACTAAGAACTGATACTTGAGGTACAGATTTTTTTTTTTTACAGAAATTCCACACATATACTTATAATTCACGTTCATCTAGAATTTTCCACTATATTAACAGGCTAGCCAAAAAAGTTTTAGTAAGTATTTAAGAATTCACCTACTAATATTGATTTATTTCTAAGCATGTTCTCTGTTCCAGTATTTAAACATACTGCTCTTTCATTGACTAATTGATTGTTCTCATCCTTTAAAAGGCTTCTTGATCACAGAATTTCTAATTTAAGTTTGGAATATGGTACCTTTAAATAGTCTTCTACTGTCTTACTCTTAACACTGTATCATCTTCTTCACTTAATTGTCTTTCATAGACTGGTAAATTAGACCATTGGACCCTTGCAAATTCACAGAAGATAGACTGAAAAGTAGTAAGCTGGATAATAATATAAAGGCTTAAAACTGTTTGAGATTTCTTTCCTAACTCTCACTATCCTGCTAGCATTCATTTAAAATATGGCTAGCACACTAAACATACAACAGTGCAGAACAACAAATGCAAAAAAAAACCCCCTAAATTTGGCCAAAATCATATTGCACAAAAAAGTCTTCTCATGCACATATTAGAAGAGAGTTATTTTTACATAGAATGTATTCAGAAATATTCAGACCTTTAATGGTGTTGGTTTTTTAAGAAGTCTTTTGTTTATTTATCCAGAGACATTTTAGAAATACAGGACACAGAACAAGAAGAATACTTATAGACTATTGAGTTCACACATCTGACCTTGGAAGGAAACCAAATTATTTAATTAAATGGCTATGCATGTATTTATGACAAAAACAACAGCAAAACACAGTATATAATATAGGAAATTAGACTCCGTCCTGTCTATTTTATTTCATTTAAAAGTATGTCCTGAAAGTTTTACATATAATAAGAGAGGGAACTTGGAACTAATTAGTTCAGGTATTACAATTAACTTAATTATCTTCTATGATTATAAGGTAGTCATAACAGCTTTATTAAATTTCACATTAGAAGATGTCATTTTCAAGGTTTTAAAACATTTTCCATCTTCAAAATGTTATTAAGGACACATTTTGAGAGAAGGGTAATTTGTTATAATTTGTTACATTTAAACTAGAGGATCATTAAACTCAGAGGACTCAGTGTTGATGTGCCTGAGGACAGAAAGGCTCTACAGAGGGATCTGGACAGGCTGGACTGATGGGCCAAGACCCATGGTATGAGATTCAACAAGGCTAAGTGCCAAGTCCTGCACTGGGGTCACAATAACCCTATGCAACACTACAGGCTTGGGGAAGAGTGGCTGGAAAGCTGTCTGTCAGAAACAGATCTGAGGCTGTTGGTCAACAGCTGGCTGAATATGAGCCAGCAGTGTGCCCAGGTGGCCAAGATGGCCAACAACTTGTATCAGAAATAGTGTGGCCAGCAGGACTAGGGAAATGGTTGTCCTCCTTTACTCTGCACTGGTGAGGCCGCAGCCGGAACACTGCATTCAGTTTAGGGCACATCTCAACAAGAAAGAAATCGAAGTGCTCGACCATGTCCAGAGAAAAGCAACAGAGCTGGTGAAAGGTCTAGAGAACATTTATTATGAGGAGCGGCTTGGGGAACTGGGGTTGTTTAGTCTGGAGAAGAGGAGGCTGAGGGGAGACCTTATCACCCTCCACAACTACCTGAAAGGAGGTTGTAGCAAGGTGGCTGTTGGTCTCTTCTAAGTAAGAAGTGATAGGACAAGAGGTAACGGCCTCAAGTTGTGCCAGAGGAGGTTTAGAGATTATGAAAAATTTCTTCACCAAAAGGGTTGTCAAGCATTTGAACAGGACACCCAGGGAAGTAGTTGAGTCAGCATCTCTGAAGGTTTTCAAAAGACGTGTAGATGTGGCACTTACGGACATGGTTTAGTGGTGGACTTGGTAGTGTTAGGTTAACGG
Source organism: Ardeotis arabs (assembly GCA_011801015.1). Classification (NCBI taxonomy): domain Eukaryota; kingdom Metazoa; phylum Chordata; class Aves; order Otidiformes; family Otididae; genus Ardeotis; species Ardeotis arabs. The sequence goes on along the minus strand of JAAGAY010006905.1, from coordinate 26,595 downwards.
TTGAACTCAATGATCTTAGAGGTCTTTTCCAAACTAAATGATTCTATGATTAGTAATAGCTAATTAATTAATGTTTTTTTTAAAAAAAATAGTGTAATTGCATTTTTTATATAACTGTATTGTAATTAGTTCTTATTAGATATTTGATAAGTTTTTCTGAAAATATATTTATATAATATTTTGGATTGGTAAAGAGGACTGGAGATCTGGACTGTCTACAATTCAAAGTGTACTTCAATACTTCCATATTGCCTTTTGTATTAACTTAGTATATACCTGAAAGGAAGCAAAACATCACAAAATCTCTACAAGCTACAGTTTCTAGTTTACCACGGAAGTAAAACCATCCGATAGCCCAACAGGGTGAGCCATTTTGTCACATCTGCCATTTTGTCACATCTATACTCCATGTGATATAAGGATGCAACTTCTATAGGCACAGGAAGCCCTCATCCATCCATCTATTCATCCATCTGTATGTTTATATATAGCCACATGTAAACATTTTTAATATATTAAAAAATGGCTGTACAATTATGCGTAACTATTATACACGTATAGTTAAAGTACACGTGTGTACATATATATAAATATATATATAGTATGTATAAAATAGTTTTAAAACAAATAATACATTAATAAAGTTATAAAATTGTTGCCTACTACAATGGAAAACTACAACAAAAAGGCAATGTCACAGGAGCATGTATACATTGGTACAAGAAGGAAAAGTCCCAAAAGGCTTCCTGAAAAAACAGAAAAGATTTAAAAGTGAGAGAAACACATCATACTCCTAGAGTGAAAGCCAGTCTGAATCTGTTAGAAAAGAAAGTTCAAGTGGCATCAAGCAGCAATCTCATGAGGACAAGAAGAAAAGAAACAAACTTGCTTGTATGGTGCAAAAGAAATGGGAAATGCAGAGAAAGAGGCTTTCTTCTGCCACTAGAAAAGGACATACATTTTAACAGGGATAGATTTCATTCCAAATTGCTTGGAAGGATGTGCTAAATTCAAGCTGAATTTGTCTGAAGTGAACCTGATGCAGACCAGCACCAAGGAAAGCCTGTACACTGAGGTGATCCTACTTTCAGCTGTCACAGAGCCTCCGTGGCTGGGTACATTCTTAGTTGGGAATGGAGAGGATCTGAATGCAAAACATGGTGCTCTATGTTCGCTACAAGTCTGGTGAAGCTAATGAGTCCAACCTGAATGATAGAGATAGATGCTCATGGGTCTGGTCAACTATCTGTTGGCATCTATTTTCATATAGGTGGATGCCACACTAGAAAACTGACTTACAAGCCAAAGTAACAATTCTTGCTCATACTACACATTAATCAAGTTGCTTCTCAGTTGCATCCAGGACACAGTGTCCACGCACTTTTGCATAGGCTTGTGTTATAAAGACACAGCAAGGCAGAAGGAATTGATCATACTTGATGGCATCTTTAATCAGGTTTCGGCAACACTTGACTCTGAAGGCTCAGAATAGTAGGCTTGAACGTCATTCTGTTTTCCAAGAAGAGGTTGTGTTGATTAGCACGGATGTAAAATTTATGCTGATGCTCAGCAAAGAGGTTTTTTTGATGAGCTCCTGAGCAGCAAGGGTGTATAAACTTGTTATTCCCTTTCTCTCATTGTTTGTGAAAAAGTTCCGGTAGCACCTAATTTTGATAACAAATGCTGTATGAAGGAATATATACATCTCTTACAGTTGACTGACAGCCATATGAAAGATCATTTCTTGATGGTTTTCTAGGAAGCATTTGCCTGTGGGCTGTACTCTGCCTTTAACTAGTCTCTAGACCAAGAATGTGCTGATTATTATTTCCTGACTGAAACAGGGAACATGAGAGCATAAATACATTTTTCAAGGGCTTCAATCACCACTGTTCACACAATCAGGTACAGCCAGCTCATCTCTTCCTATTTCTGAGTGACCTTCCCTCCTCGTCCCCCAAAATATATATGGTTGGCTTTTGTGTCAGAAAAAAAAAAGGCCAGTTCTTTGCCTAAAAGCCTTTACATGCCTAGAACTGACATGGACAAACAGATACCCATATGGAGGCTCAGTAGCACCTTCAAATGCATCTTAGAAGAACCCAGTCTTCCCAGGATTTCATGTGTCCTGCTAGGGACACAACCTGGTTCTTAAGTAACTCCACACATTTTGCATTTGATTGAAGTCATGATTCTTTTTAACCCTTAAAAAAACATACAGGATACTAAGCTTCTGGTGACACATATGCTTAGTTGAAAAACTTTTTCAGTTTCACTACCCTTATACACACAGTTCATCAAACCACTGATCCCAACCATGTTTATTTTATTAAGGATAAATAAGATGGTTACCACTAAAACTTTTAGGTAATTCCTCCATAGATTTCATAAAAGGATATTTATAAAGGTGATACAGCAGTTGGCAGCAACACTCTAACACCACATAGCCTTGTCAGGAAAAACGAAAGAGTAAGAGATTAGTGTTCTCCAGTCATATGTCCAGGTATGGGCATTGCATATCCATTATCAAAAGCTGTAGGGGAGGCTATTAACACTTCCATTTCATATAAGGCCCCTCTTTTGTCTTTTCTTTTTGTTTACAGAGATGCATTTAACTTTTAAACAATAGTCATCTTGACAACTCATGAATATCCTATGTCTTGACAAAGGTAACAAACTTGAGGGCCATCTATGAAATCATAAAGCTCTAGGTGTGCACAAGCAACGGTGAAGCATTCTATAGAAATGTTAGTTTTGCATTCCAGGGTCATGTATGCTTTGCCCTTCTTCCACAAGACAGTGGCCATATTCTCATCCACAAAATCACTGGGGGTTGCATCATAAACCAAATCAAAGACGTAACCACATAGATTGTCTGCTTTCATTGTGGTGATGCTGTTGGGAAGATTGGATCCCTGAAAAAAATCCCCCAAAGAATTTTAAAATACTTAGGCAATTTTGTGTTTTGTGTGTTTTTTTTTTTTTTTTTATACACTCAGGCTGCAAAGCAAAGCCTTATTTATGCCTGTGATCATTGATGTATTGGATTTTTTTGGCAGCATCTGTTTACCAGGTTGGGTAACTTGAAGCTTTCTGCTTTTGATGGAGGTACAAGTTTATATAACCTAAAAAAAAAAAAAAACCAAAAAACCACCCCCAAAAAAACCCACAACAAAAAACCAAGCCAAAAACAAACAAAAAAAAACCCCGTCAACCCACCAACTAAAAATCCAAACTCAAAAACCAAACTGTTTTCGCTCTATTCAAACTGCAAAACTTCACAGATTTTGCAAACCTTGTATGCCTCCTCCAGAGCCCTGTTAAGTTCAACAGTATTATTTAGTTCAACAGTATTATAGGTATCCACGTATTATGTCTGTAGATACAGTATCTCTGAGGGGTTTCAGCACAGGTGCAGTGCAAGAAGTATAGCTTGCCATTTACTCTGAAACAAACCATGGAGAAAAGCCTATAAAGTGAATACACTTTTACTTTGAGTGTACCAAAATAGGTTGTCGAGGTGTCAAAATTGTCAGGTATAACTTCAGGGTGCCCAGGAGGGGAATGTTTTATTTTGCTGCTGAAGGACTAGAGGCTAGTAAAATTCTAGGAATGATCTTTTTGTCAGAGGGTGTTTTTTTAACATAAGTAGACTACTGTTGCTTTGCCATTAAAAAGAGCATCACTGGAATTCAGCAGTGTAGGTATTTTGCTTCTAAAAGCTCTTCAAGGTCCCCATATGATTTTGTTATAGTGGTCCATTCACGTTCCTGCATAGACGTAACATTAAAGCTCACACTTTTTACACATTCTAATGTGGTCTAAAGTAATATTTGGTACAGCTGTGACAAAAACATCTTTCAAGCTATTGAAAACTGTTGATGCCTATCTATATCCTCCCTGCTGAGCGGTGCAGGGGGTGGAGAATGTGGAGTTGATGTCAGTTTATAACGGTTTGTCTCTGCTGCTCCTTCCTCCTCGTACTTTTCCCCTGCTCCAGTGTGGGGTGCCTTCCATGTGAGATAGTCTTTCAAGAACTGCTCCACCATGGTCTTCACCATGCAGGGCTACAGGGGAATCTCTGCTCATGCACCTGACGCATCTCCTCCACCTCTTTCTTCACTGACCTTGGTGTCTGCAGGACTGTTTCTCACAATTTTTTCCTGCTCTCCTCTCTCTCTTGGACACAATTTAACCATTCTTAAATATGTTTTTCCCTAGTGTTTCTCACTCTTTTTTCCCTCTTTCCCTCTGCCTGTGTGCCATTTTTCTGCCTGTTCTTAAATACTCTTTCCCCACCCTCTTGGGTGAGGGATTCACTCAGCTGTGTCCTGCAGTGGGTCCACTGGAGCCAGCTGGAACCAGCTGTCTTGCACAGGCCAGCCCTGGCCTCTTCTCACAGACATCAACCCTGTAGCCCTCCCACTACCAAAACCTGGGCACCTGCACCCAGTACAGCTATTGAGCGGAGAAGATCAAATATCTCTTTATTCCTCACAGGGACAGCCATCTGGAGAGGTAGGAGTGCTAGAGTGTTTACAGAATATGAAATGGTACACGACCATACAAGCAGAGACCAGCACACAATACTAAAAGAGATTTACAGATTGATCTAGCTGCGTACTTTCATCACTGTCTTTCTCATAGAACATATTACATATTAGCACCATAAACTCATTCCTGTATAAACTACAGCTCTCTCAAAGTTTGCACTTCCTGTTGACAATAGTAACTTGTTTCTTTTTGTAGGTCAAAAAATCTTCTCCTTATTAGCTGTGGGACATGCAAAAAATTGCTTTCTCTCCCCAGGCATAATGCTGTCCACTCCATAATATTCTGGTTGTGGATGAGGGCCTGCACAGTTCCGATTTTTCAGAAGCATTGAAGAAATTGAGGAAATAACCTTTTCAGCCCTCAAATCTCAAAAAAAAAAAAAGATAAAAGAAAAAAAAAATCTGCTTAGTTTCACAAGTTAAAAATATAGAGCCTATGAAACATACATCCAGGCATGGAGACTTCCACACACATTAATTCATCATCTTGCATCCTTCATTGCACATCCATTTTTTTCTTTCAAAACTTGAATAGCTAAAAAATAGTCACAATAGCCTTTGGTTTTACATGCTTACAAAATTACAACCCCAAAACTTTGCATCCATAAACAGACAAATAATGTCCACAAGACATATGTTCCCTTTAAACTCTCATCCTCCTTCAGTTTTCCTTTTCATCCCTTCTTTTTCATCCCATCATGGTTCTGATGCTAAGACCAGAGCAAAAATGTGATTCAGAACATATGCCCCAGTTCGTGCACATATTCCAGGTCACAGAACATACATCCTTTCTCTGTTTCTGGATTTTTGATGATGGGCATGAACTACTTGAGCTGGTTTATATTTAAGATCTGTTCATAGCACATACCATTCTTCTAGCCTTTATATTTATGAAGCTTTTCCATGTAGGCTTTGCAAGTGTCATATAAAATCTTACACAATCTATTTGGTTTTTTAATTCCCAGGACTTTCTCCCATTGTAAACATTCCCCAGACCTACATGACAGTCTGTAGCCTGCAGTCTGGCAACGGGCAGGCACAGCAGTAATATTTGCATTTGTTATAGTAGTCGTACAATAGCTGACAAACCTCATATATTGTTTTCCGCAATTAGCCTTAACAATATAATAAAGTTCAACATGGAAAAGACTGTTATTCGGCTAAAATGTTCCCATCTTTTTTTAATCTCAGTCAGAATGACAGCACCATATATTAATATGAAGCAAACTTCAAACAATGAAATCTTATTGTGCATTGGCCACTGTAGTTTGTCATGTAGCACTTTTGCACTGTTTAATAGTACTGCACGTCTGATCCCTCAGCACTGTAAGACTTTCAGAAAAGAAGAGTTTATTGGCCCTGTTATTTAGATCAGTTAAATATCCTCACTTCTAGAATTTTAGCATCGGGAATAGATCTAGGGTTCTGTGTATCCAACACTCCAAGTTTCCACAGGCAGCCAAGTGGAAAGTTTAATTGAAACAAATCTCCCTTTTACTTTGTAGATTACTGATCCAGTCTAAAAATTTCTCTGTGTTCATACTGCTTAAATTCATACAGAGAAAATATAGAGAGTCATGCATGCCGATGGCTTCAAGACAGAGCTAAACATAATCACCAGTTTCAAACAGCTTCTGTAAATCTTAAAAACAGAATTGATCTGTTCTATGTACAAACATTACAGAAGCTTGTTGTAGAAATAACCAGTCCGAATTGACAAATTCTACATATTGCCTAGCCTTGAACCTCTAGCGTGGCCAGTCCCACTGCTGCACATTCTCTAAGACACATATTGCACTGCCTCCACCTCCCCTGCAGCATTTGATGGTGAGAGTGCAGTTGGGTGTTTGAGAAGTCTTGGATATAGGAAAAGTCTGTACCACCTAATGGCATTACAAACAGTAAGTTCACTCATAGTTGTGGTCAAAGGGTGTCTCTGCTACCACTCACCATCTCCATATGGCACTTATCTCAGTCTTCTGTTCCCAAATACCTTGCTCATCCATAATTTCTTCTTAAGAATATAACTGTTTTCAGGATACCCTCTGGGACTTTCCTGTACAAGCTCATGTGATGTTGTCTTTTTGTTCTGTTTTTGCGTGGCAATAGACAATGATGCCTGTACCCTGCAGTACAGCAGAAAGCCAAAAGGTTTACCCCATAATGCTGTATGGTCACCCTGGACGTTTGGGGCTGCAGGGCAGGGGCCTTTTGATCAGACTCTGACAACTGGTCTCCTCTTTGCATAGCATGAGGGTTCAGTAGTTGTTTCATATTTAGCCTCACAGGAGCCATCCCTTGCCCCACAGACATGCTCAGCTTTGTTCATGTCCCTCCACCCTCTTCAGGGTATGCTGCCCTTCTTAAGCTTACAACCCCCACTATGTGTTAGTAGTTATTCAAACCTTCTGAAGAAGTGAGCCCAAGCTGTCTTTCAATTCTATTTTCTTTTCATTCACATTTAAACTTAATTTATTTCATTCTGTCTGATTAAATAAAATTTTTATATCTACTATATAAAACTTTAGTAATTAATTTGTATTACTGTTTATAGAAATAATTATTAAAATTTGATTTTTTATTTATATATAAATGTATGAATATATACACATTGTACACCCTTTTTATGTATACATTTTGTTTCTATATACCATATATATGATTAGATATAATTAAACAAATACATATCCTGCATCTATTTTTATATATGTTTTTTAGATAGATAGATAGATAGATAGATAGATGTTTATGAGGGCTTCCTGGGCTTTCTGAAGCAACCAAGCAATCACAGAGCATTCTTAGATTACATGGGGTATACATGTGACAAAATGGCAGCACACTGCTGGACTGTGGACAGATTTGCTGTACTTCTGGGGTAATCGAGAACATCTGGTTTCAGTTACCATCCAATTGCTGGGCACTCAGGGATCACGTGGGACAAAGGAGGCAGGTAAGCCTGTAATGTGATCGCAAAAGGGGAGAGACTTCCAGGCCCAGCAGGTCAGGTTACTATAAAGCAGAGGATTTCCACTGGGCATGGGAAAAATGGTAATAGATCTTGCAGTTTGTATTGCATGATAGTTTCCCTCCACCAGCTGCTTTTGGGTAAACTGATTTAAAAATGTATTATATTGCTTCTGCAACTGGTCTGCAGCTCTATATGCCCCCATTACACATTGTGATTTCTTCTTCTGGTATCAAATTGTGTAATATTTCAGAGCAATATTTTGGAGAACTAATAATGAATGGAAATGGTCAGTTTCAGAAGTTCTTTTTTAATGAAAAGGACATTACAAAGTTCACTTTCAAGAAGTGTTTAATCATCATTTTCTGTATCAAACATTTCTGCTGGTTTCTCACAATTCTCTTGCTATCATTTGCCCTAGTTAGAAGATTAATTTTCTAACCATTAGTTTGTCCTGCTGTGATTTAAATATAACTCTATGTCCTAATAATCTTTCTAACAGTGCTGATTTCTGAAAGAAAATTTAATAAAGACATACAAAATAAGGGAGTTTCTATGTTTAAATATATTTCCTTACGTAATTTGTCATTACATATATTATGAAATCACATGCAAAATCTACCACACTAAAGACTTTTTTTATAACTTCTATAGCTATTTTGGGCTCTGATTAGAGGTTTGCAAACAGTAATGAATTGGGCCAATGAACAAGCTTTCAGTTCCCTAAGCTATATAGATAATGATAAGATTTAATGAATGACTGTGTCTGAAAATGTTAACTTTTTTAGGTTTTGACTTTTAAGAGTAACCAGCCCCCTACAGTATAATCTGGAAGCTTATGTGAGATACATGAACCCTTTTTACATGATCAGTTATATGCCTCTGAATTCAAACTGGAACAATGACTGAGTGAGAAACCACCTATAGGTAGCCAATAGGTGCTACACAGAGGCACAGTCTTACCTTCCTATGTTTTAATTGAAGAATCTGAAATGCATTTTCAGGTCAGCATACAGTTATGCAACCAGTTCTCCCTCTTACGAGATGAATGAAAATGCATCAGTTTTGGTTCCCAGATAGCTCCAGTTCTGCCTTTGCTCTCAGCTCCCTAGAGACATTCTCTGTTGTTGAGCTCAGCAAAGATTTTGTCTGGTACTTTTTCATTTTCACCAAAAATAAATTATTTCTTGTTTTTGCACTTGAGAGAGTTTGAGAATTAATCAAGCTAAGTATTCAGCTTCACATGAATCTATAATGAAAAAATAAAAATGAAACAACTACTCTTTACAGCCCTGTTAATATTTCCACAAGATCTGCACACATGCTCAACAATGTCCTGTTAGTCAGATTCATTGTATTGACACTTTGTGCACTGGGAACAAACTGCAATTTTGTATTTGATTTCTGACTTGAGTGCTTCATAATAAATAGACCAGGAGTAGCATTTAGCACAGAGTTCAGAACAGAAGAAATAAATACTTGATTGTTCAGAAAACTGGAAGGAAATGCATGGTCCAGAGATCAGACTGAATACTATGTGGAATAGCTGTTTATGTTGTACAGACAACGACCAATCCTGAAATAGTAAGAGAACTATTTTGGTTGTCCAAGAGACAATTCAATGGTGCCAGATGAACTCTAATGATGCTTCCTAGTGCCAGGTGCCTGTCCTGCATAGTGGAATGCCCAGCAACTGGATTTCTCTCACTTAATTCAGTTCCAAGCAAAGAGTTGCTAATTGCACATTCTGCATCCTATATTGTGACTGCCCGTGGACGAAAATATGCTGCAAATGTGTGGAAAAAGATATGGAAGGCGATTTTTGGAGGCTGCTTAGGTAGTGTTCTCATGAGCTGGAGAGATGAGAGGAAACGTTCTAGAGAATATTATCACTATAACACAAATACCATGTATTATAGTTCAAAACCATCGGCTGTGTCTGCAGTAACATCTCACATTGCTTGCGTTCTGAGAGTATACTGCCATTTTGAAATACCTGCTATTGCTGAGCTGTCTCCACTGAAAGGTTAAAAACCAGCAAGATGCAGTAATTAGCTGCAGATGCCAAGAGCTGATAATCCTTTAAAACAGGTGATAATACTTGGTCTGACAAAGAGATTTACACCTCAAAGAAGTAAAGCAAAGGTAACTAACTAGGCTGGTGGTATCACTTGTCTATAACTAGACACCTTCTGAAGCCATTTGAGCTGCAATGGCTTATCCTGCCTGTCTTCTAGCTGCCACTGCCAGGGGAGAAGTTTTCACGTATGTTTTGTGTCATAACTACCAGCCCCATATGGATAGTTCAAGTATTTGCCCAAATTGTCACTAGGTAACTATGTTTAGACAACAAAATTTGACTCACTATTTCTTAAGAAAAAAAAAAAAGAAAATAGTTTTCATGCATTAAATGATTTACATCTCCTGAACAACTTTAGAAAGTTGGTTAATGTATGTAATGATGTAATATATAAATAAGAGGTTATTTTTAATAAATGCAACCTCAGGTAGATTTTATACAGAAAGACGTCCTAGTAGATGAGACATAAGAAAAATCTATAGTAATTCAGCAGGAGAAAGACAGTAAAAAACCTTTCTGATTAAATCTTAATGCAAATTGATTAAATTTTAATGGAAGTAGATTAAGTCTGTTTTCTTTTTTGTTACTTCACATATGTCTAATGTGTTCTAACTGTGTAGTCTGCTCTGGATTTTATTATTTTTACCTTAACTAGACATGAATGACTTCAAAGTAACTGGAGAACAGGAATTTATTTCTAATCTAGTGGTAGGGATTATATAAAATTGACCCTAACAATATAAAATGAATCATTACCTCTCTTGATTTTCTAGAATAGCCAAATAAAACCAAAGTAAGTTACAATAAAATATCTTGGATGTTGAACATCTTCCATAACATGCCCCATGAGTGGAAGAAGTATTTTACAGACTGATGATAATCAAATTATCTGTCTACTATACAGCAGGATATGGGGAATACACTTTGATCACAAATTTCACCAGTTTGCTTGTCATGACTTTATCCTGAACACTAAAATTTTACCAGGAGTAGACTTAGTGATGTGTCATATGTAATTTATTGAGGGACACTCAAATATGAGTCATAGAATCATAGATCGGTTTAGGTTGGAAGGGATCTTCAATGAGCATCTAGTCCAATCCTCCTGCTGTGGGCAGGGACATCTTTCACTAGATCAGGTTGCTTCAAAGCCCCATCCAACTTGACCTTGAACATTTCCAGTGATGGGGCACCCATAACTTCTCTGGGAAACCTGTTCCAGTGTCTCACCACCCCCATCATAAAAAAAAAATTTCTTCCTTACGTCCAATCTAAACCTACCCTCTTTAGTTTAAAACCCTTGCCCGTTGTCCTGTCATTACAGACTTTGGAAAAAGGTCTTTCACCATCTTTCTTATAAGCCCTCTTTATATATTAAAAGACTGGAACAGAGTCTCTTTGGAGCCTTCTCTTCTCCAGGCTAAATCTTGTATTTTTCACAAATATCAAGAGATAGCCTGGTGATGGAGTAAGAATGAAGGTATGGCTAAGGTTGGATTTTTTCCAAAGGATTGTGCATAAGTCAACTTGAGTCAAGAGTCACTATTTATATTGATATTTGCTGTAAGGACAGTACTTGAGTGTGTATCTTTGTGTTCCTGTTCCATCCAGCCCGTAGTTTTTCTCCCAGAGAAGCAACCGACTCCAGAGCAGAGTTAGACAATAAACCAACAGATAGTCGAAGCAGACAGCACAGAGGGCTTGCACTTGAGTCTGAAGAGAAGTCAGAGCTACCATGTCAATTGAGACAAGTACGAAGAAATGCTGAACACACAGGTAGTGTCTGAACTTTTACTTTCGTGGACTCAAAGCTGCTCAGTAGAGTAAAGATTCACCTTTAATATTTTAGATGCCTACTTCATATTTTTAATTGTCTTCATCAGCTATACAAGAAGTCTAGGATGAGGAGCTCTGATATAGCCATCTTCCCTACGTTTAATCTGGTCAGGTGAATTCCATCTGATGTTCCTCTCTACTGGAAATCCTGTGGGTTTTTTTAAGAATAAGGAATTACCTTAAAACTCATTGGTATTTGGTAGAAGCATGTAGCTTAATGGGTTAGTAGTTAATCAGTTAATCATGAAGTGGGATATGTAGACATTTCCATGTCCAATAACCCATTCTGAGAAGATAGTTCACCTATTAGCCTGAAAGACATTCAAGGAAGGGGCACTTTTCTGTTGCTCTTGTGCTGAAGCCTTTTCATTGGTTACCTAGCAGTGGACCTAAAAGGGGATAGGAAAGTTCCTCTGGATGTCGTCAAGTCCAAGCCTCTGCTTAGAGAAGAGTGAACTAGAGCAGGCTGCTCAGGCCATGCCCATTTGGGGTTTTAAAATCTCCAAGAACAGAGACTGTCCAACATCTCTGGCTAATTTGTTCCAGTATTTGACCACCCTCACAGTGATTTTTATTTTTTTCCTTATGTTTAAATAAAATTTTCTGTATTTCAGTTTGTGGATATTGATTCTTGTCCTTTCACTAGACATCACTGAGAAGAATCTGGCACTGGCTTCTTTACTCCACCTTCCCTTTATATTTTAAATATAAAGCATAATATCCACCAAGTCAATCATCTCATTGCAGAAAGCTAACAGGTGGGTTAAGCATGACTTCTTCTTCATAAATCTGTGTAGACCACTCCCAAGCACTTTCTTATCCTTCATGTCTTAAAACAGTATCTAGTAGGTAGTACTGTTTCTTTGCAGGAATCAAGGTGATGATGGCCAGCCTGTAATTCCCTGGATTGTCTTTCTTGAAGATATGATTTTCTTCCAGACCTGAGGAACTTCCCTCAGTTACCATGAGCTTTCAAAGACAGCAAGTGACATCAGCCAGCTCCCTTAGTACTCATGGGTGCATCCTGTCTGACTCCATGGACCTGTTTATGTCCAGTTTGTTTAAATGTTGCCTAACCTGATTCATCTCCACTGAGGGCAAGTCTTCCTTGCTCCAGACTTTCCCTTTGCTCTGAAGGGCCTAGGACTCCTGAAGGTGAGACTTACCAGCAAAGACTGAGATGAAGAAGGCATTGAGTACTTTGCCTTTTTCCATGTCCTTTGCCATGTACCTTGCCACCCAGGACCCTGCTCCATTCAGCAATGGATCTGCATTTTTCCGAGCCCTCCTTTTGCTGCATGTGTACTTGTGGAAGCCCTTCTTCTTGCCCTTCACACCCCACACCAGATTCAAGTCCACATGGGTTTTGGCGTTCCCAACCCATCCATGCATACTCAGATAGCGCCTCTATTTTCCTCCTGGGTCACATGTTCCTACTTAGACCTCCTTTATGTCTCCTTTTAATGCTTTTGTTTAATCAGGAGTGCTGTGCACATCCACACTGTTCCATTGTTGTAGACTTGATTTTTGCCCTGTTCTGTCATTTTAGGGTCCTGAACTCCACCATCTCATGGTCACTGCAGCCTACACTATCCCTGACCCTCACATTCCAAAACAGTTCTTCCTTGTTTGTAAGTATGAGGTCCAGTAGAGCACATCTCCCCATTGGCTCGCTGATCACCTGTCAGGAATTTTCAATGCACTGCAGAAACCCCTGGGGTTTCTTGTGCCCTGCTGTATTGTCCCTCCAGCAAGTATTGAGGTGGTTGAAGTTCCCCATGAGGACGAAGGCCTGTGAGTGTAAGGCTTCTTCCAGTTGTCCAAAGAAGGTGTCAGCTACTTCTTCTTCCTGATCAAACGGTCTAGGCATCCACCACAACATCACTCATGCTGATCTGCTTGCTAATCCTAACGCATAAGTTCTCAAATGGTTTCACTCCCACACCCTGACAGAGCTCCATGCATTCCTGCTGCTCTCTCACATAAAGGGCGATTCCCTGTTTTCACTATCACAGTCTGTCCCCTCTAAAGAGCCTGTATCCATCCATTGCAACAGTTCAGTCATGTAAACTATCCCACCATGTCTGCTATCTGGATCACGGGGACTTCTAATTCCTCCCGTTTGTTCCCCATGCAGCACGCATCAGCGTAAAGGCAATTCATAGAGGCACCTAAACATAACTGATTTCCCAGAAATATCATGGGAGTATTCCCCATAATGTTGTCCCCTAGACAGTTCCTTATTTATCTGAACACACTTAAAGTGTGTTCTGTTGATTATGAGGTACATGTTTTACATATCACCCACATCTGCTGCTCGTCAACTCTATCCACCACTTTCTTACATGATTGTTGATCATTCTCTTCCTTCCTAGTTTAGAGGTCTTCTGAACAGCCTGTTGGCCAATATACTTTAATTTTGCTTAGTCGATTGAATCACATCTCTTCCATGCAGTTGTCATAGAAACCAAAACCCTGTTTCTGATACCAGCTCCACAAAGAATTCTTGTCCTTCAGGATCCAGCTACTCCTTCTCAAGCCCTTCACTCTGCACTTGCCAGATGGAGGAGAAAACTACCTGGACCCCTACACCCTTGATCTTCACTGCCAGAGACATACTTGATACTTCCCAGGTCATCCCTGAAGGTATATTTGATGTCCATGTGGAAAAGCTGTAGCAGGTAATAGTTTGAAGCCTGAATGAGCCTTGTCACCCTCTCCACAACTCAAGTGTGAACCTCCAAGCAACCAGAAAACCTCCCTAGATGAGAGGTCAGATTGTCAGATGGGAAACCCCATTATCTACAGCACGATGTCTCCTGCTACTAACACTCTGCTTCTTCCTGGTGTTTCTGTGTGGCTTAGGCTCAACTGGCTCAGATGTTTCTTTTCACAGCGCTCCCAGTTTCTCATCAACTACGAGGGCAGTGAACCTCTTCTGTAGGTGCAAGTCTTCTGGAGTAGCAGAAACCGTCTTCCTAGTGCCAACTTCCAGCCTTTGCCATCATCCTTGCAGGGTGGTTGGACTAGATGACCTCTAAACGTCCCTTCCAACCTGAACTATTCTATGATTCTACGATCATGGGAGTTTCCACTTGCCACCCTGACAGGCATAGGTTCTGCCGGCCCCTCTGCTACAGTTGGAGGTTTGAGCTCTTGAAACTGCAGTGTCTCAGAGAAGAGCTATTCATTTGCTTTGTTTTCATCTCTGATGCCACTCAGTCTGCTGACCTCTTCCTGCAGCTCTTTAATTTGGTGGCATAGCTTCTTGACAACTGCACAGCTGCTACAAGCTGTAAGACCATCTGGCCTAACCTCAGTGAGATGTCCCGGGCACTCCCTGCAGCTTGAGATTTGTGGATCTGAATCTTCCTTCTGAAAATTTGTCTGAGTAAAGCCTTGGATGTCGCAGGGACAGTAGCTCTAACAGCAGCTGGGAATGGTGCCATGTCACCTGTGGTATGTCACTACGATAGCTGGGGACATGTATGTTGGTCAGCACAGAGCTGTTACCTCCTTCTTTATTCCTTTCTGCACAAACTACTGCATATGTTAACTGCCTCATTTAGCTGCACACACACACTGCTTTGCTGAGCGGAAAAGGAGCATAGCAAGACTGTAGCACTCACCTCAAAATGAGGTACCCTGAATGTAATTATTTAAAAATTAAGCACTTGAGCCTAGCCCATGATTCAAAGTGATTTACTTAAGTGCCTATCTTACCTTCTGAAGCAGTCCTTAGACAGCGTTAAGAGATTCCAAAGGGTAGAACTAGGTTTAAAACTGCATCTCATAGGTAGCTAGTAACATGCTAGGCACAGTGTTTTGGGGGATATTTTTGCTTCCTCCTTTCATGATTTCTGGATACTCTCCTCAGCATAGTTCTCCCCTCAAATGCAAAAGTTGGCATATGATCTCTTTTGTATCACTTCTTGTTGTTCAGCCCCGATCGGGACCAGACTACGCAGTCTCTCTCTCACTCCCCCCACCCTCCAAGAGAATAGGGGGAGATAATATAAGAAAATGTGCTCGAGGTTTGAGATAAGGACAGGGAGAGATCCTTAAAGTTATCATCACGGGCAAAACAGACTCAACTTAGGGAAAACTATTCATTTATTTCTAAACTAGCAAGAGAATGAGATGGAACAAGATAACCTCCCCGCCCCCCCCCAACTCTTCCCGGGCTTAACATTATCTCTACTACCTTCCCCCCCCACGCGGCACAGCGGGGAAGAGGGAATGGGGGTCACAGTCAGTCCATCACATGTTGTTTTACACTGCTGCTTTGTTGTCGGGGGAAGAACTCCTCACGTTCCTCCCGTGCTCCATTTTGGGGTCCCACCCACGCACCATAGTCCTTTGTGAAACTGCTCCGGTGTGGGTCATCTCTTCCACGACGTGCAGTCCCTCCCGAACGGATGCCCCAGCTGGCCCTCCACAGGCCACAGCCTCCTTCAGGCATCTACCTGCCTCGACGTGGGGTCCTCCACAGGCTGCAGGTGGATCTCTGCTCCTCTGTGGACCTCCATGGACTGCAGGGGGACAGCCTGCTCCACCATGGTCATCACTACAGGCTGCAGGGGAATCTCGGCCAGGAGCTGCATTGCTCCTCCCCCTCCTTCCCCTCCTTCTTCACTGACCTTGGTGTCTGCAGCCATTCCTCTCACAAGAAAAATTCTTCACAACCGGCTGGCAGATGCCTCTCAGGATCTTTTTACATCTCATTCACATCTCATCTCCTCTCCACTTCTTGCAGCCAGGCCGGGCCGAGTTGGGCCCAGTCAGCCCCACGGTGAGAGGCCAGAGGGTGAGGCCTGCAAGGCCCACAAGGCTCGCACCTCCCCTTCTCTGCCCCCACTCAGCTGCTTCACATCTTTTTTACTTTTTTTCTTCTGTTTTCCCCTTCTTAAATATTGCAGAGGCGCTATCACGGAACATTCTGCTACCAATTGGCTCGGCCTTGGCCAGCAGCAGGTCCACCCTAGGCCCGGCCGAGTCCACTGAACAAAGGGAAGCGACTTCTAGCAGTTTCCTACAGAAGCTACCACCTTAGGCCCCTCCTTCACTAAACAAAACCAGAACACTTCTAAAAGAAAGTAAAGGAAGAGTTAATGGTTACCAGAAATTACTGATCTCATTCAGAAAATGAGAGCTGCAAGTTCCGTTTCAGCCTCACCTGAAAGGATGGTATTCTTTTCAGGCCAAAGGTGTTTTTTCAAGTGTTTGTGGTTTTATATTTTTATCAAATGAACGTTTACTGAAAGATGCATATACTCTTCTGTTACTAGGCAGCCTATTTTCAGGAAATATCCTATGCAGATGTGAAAAAATAGACAACTGTATAAATCTGCTTTTCACTCTAGGAAGTGTGCATTCTTGTATTTGTATCGACAAAATTTCATCAAAAGTTACAAAGGGTACTGTTGGGGGCGACAAATATCAGAAGTCCTGGGACTGAAAAATAAGGGACTTTCTAAGAGAAGCAACATCGAGGACACCTGGTGGTGGGAAAAAGATAAGGGACACCTGGTGGTGGTTAGAGGAACTATGGGTATAAAAGAATGGAAACAGTAAGAATAGTTGGGGTTCTGTCTGGCTTGCAGTAGGGTCTGGGGCTATGCGGTAACAACTGGACAATAGTCTAAATGACTACACACTGACAGGGTACCACCAGCTAAAATATTACCTTGATACACATAATATTTTGTAGTTTATTGGGTAGTACAATCTCCTGTGAATTATGTGGATTTCATTTTCCTGTGGCTTACCAGCATAATTTACCTGGCAAACAATCTCATGTCTAGTATATTACAAAAAAATTATTTGTATTAAAAATACTAGGAGAAATTTAGTCAAGATACATGTAAGCAGTTAAGTGGAATTCACAAAGTAGTCTTATCTTTATCTTGTAATAGCTTTCAGTGTGTTTCTATGCATGTGTGGATGCTGAGTGAACTTTCAGCTCCTGAATGGAGTTGTCTAACAATTCTAAATGTTTCTGCAGTGTTTCGTGCTAATGGCAAATAAACTTTCTGATTCACGGTTTTTGTACAAAGAGTTTCACACTTTTCCTATTTCAAATTGTAAGTTACAAAATTGAAACTTTATATGATACACCTAATGCACAGATAAATTTATTTTAAAACAATGTAGTAAATTCCCTACATGCAATTTGTAATACAGCCACAAAGGTTTCTGTGAGATTAGTTTTGAGATTACTGTTTCTGGATTCCATTGAAACTGCTGCTTTATTGAAAATGATTACTTTGCAAGGACTTTGGTACTGTAGTCTAAATGTCTTTTGTCACAAAAGCATACATTTTATGCATCCAGTTAGTATTGCACAATCCATATAAATTGGTTTTTGATGTTTTTTCTTCTCTTGCTCTCAGTTTCCCTTTTCCATCCTATTCCACATTAGTGGAAAGCAATTCAAAGAAAAAAAAGTATCTGCAGTCCCCAAAGTGGATAATTAGGTATCTAGATATATAATCTTTTTCTGGTTGCTAGGGTTGGAATGAACAACCGTATTGTGAACCTAGGTTGCTATGAAGAGCGTGGGGCAGTTAGACACCTCAGAAATGGATGTCAAAACACATAGTAGGTGAAAAGTTAAGCCTAGTGAGCCTAGTAGTAACCAAGAGGCAGCTAGCCCAGAGCTCTAAACAGGAGTTTGTCTTCAGTTCCACCCTTCTCCAGCTGTTGATACTGAATTTGATGCTACAGTCAGATGCTTCTTTCTGCTCAGAATCCACTCCTCAAGGCAAACGTCCAGAATTGTTTCATGAATTTATCAGGAAGTTACTTGCTTTTATATTATTTCAAGCATTTACCTCAAGTAGAAAGACTATGTGGTTACAGCTGTCATTGAGGAAATGTAGGATCTAAACTAAGGCTACTTAGCCTGAGGGATTCAAACTGGAATGGTCTGCATATATCATAGGTACCAATATCAACAAGAAAATACCCTCTGCTCTTATCTTTTATTGGTGTTCATACCATTTTAATCAGAGAAAACAAGCGAGAAAGAAAAAGCTTAATTCTACCTCCTAGTGGCAGAATACTCTGATGGAAATCTATTAATCTAATGTAAATGGTTGATGATTAAACTGAGAAATTAAATCTGTGCAAGAACTGAAATATAAGGTTCTTATTTTCTGTACAGCAATTTTCTCATTTCCTGGAGTCCACTAAGGATAAGATGTTGTGGGTTTTTTGCTTCTTGAAGTGGGACAGTTTTCTACCGCATGTTTTCATTCCAAGTATCTTGTCAATGGGTCACAGAATCAAACTTGTACATGTAACTACTTAAAATGAGTGAAAGAAGGAGGAAGCCTCTAGCTCTGTATGTGAAAAATATGTATTTAGTCTCGCTGTAATAAGATTCCACCTGGTAAGAACATAATGAACAATGGGGAAATTTCTTTTCAAGCCACCTTTTTATTAATATATCTCACTCTATAGACCTAGAATTTGGGGGATTTTCTTTTCTTATTTGATTTGTTTTCTTTATGCTTGTTATTATCTTTAACAAATCTTTAATTTAGGGACTAAGACCACTTGAATCTCTTCTGCCATTAAGGTTGAGGCCAACTCAGTTTCATCACACAAGAGCATATCATTTCAAGCAGAAGTGAATCAGGGTGGTTTTCTGTATTTCTTTGTTGGTTTGTTTGTTTGTTTTTAATTACCCATCACAGGGAGGGAATCCTTGAAATGAAAGCAAAAATCGCCACTGTGAGTATGGCAAGTATGGTAACTTCTCAGTTGTAAAGTATTTTCTGTTGTAAGCCAAAGCTTTTGAGAGTAGTATTTGCTAAGTGAACTTCCCCAAAAGTCTGTCAAAATGTCACAGCTTTATTGTTTATGAGAACAATTCCCCATTTATTTTTGGCAATATAAATCTGTGAAAGGTATCTATCATTTACAAGAATTATGAGAATACATTTGCCACATTGTGGGGATAGAACATTTAGTGTTTATTGAATTTTTCAGTCAGCTTTAGCAGTGAATAACATTTAAAGATGAAAGTGTTTTAAATTTTTTTTTAATAGTAAATATACTAGATGTCTAAAATTACTTCAAGTATTTTAAAAGCCATGTAAACATAAGTACTTAAAGGGAAAACTAATTATATATTAGACAGATTAATCAGTATCTTCTCTACCTGCTTAGGTTAGCTTCCTTCTGCTTCTCCACTGGCCTACTGTGAAGTATTTTCAGAAATTCACCAACTTCTGTTCTACCATTTAAAAAAGTTTGTGGTTGCATGTCCTCCCTTGGAAAGGACGAAGTTAAGAGTTCTGAAGACAGCTTCTGAACTCCCTTGCTTTCTATCTAAGCCCCCTTAAAAAACTCCTTGTACTGTATTTAGAGATATGACTTAATCAACAAGTTATGAAGTTTTTTTTTTAACATGTCTTAATTAGCAGTGCAGCTTTACTTTTGTTATTATGAGTTTCTAAAGACCTAGTGGTAATATTCTGTAAATAATATATCTTCAAAAAACATTCACTTAGTAATTACTTTAATAGATTCATGAGATTAATACTAACAGAAGCTTAAATGAAAATGAAGAACATTGTTATGGATTCTGATTGTATATGGAACATATATTTGTAGTAACATTTGTTGCATGCACACTGTAAATATGTAGAAACTTTTCCAAATTATGTCACAAAAAAAAATATAAATCATTTAAGTGAGTAACTTTGGTTTACAAAAATTTTTATAAAGAAGGGTACAAAAAGGTTGTGATGCCATGGAGGTTTGTGGCATCTCAGTAAGATGCCTTTCCTGGCATCTGAAGCTGAGCAAGGGAATCTGTTAATTGAGAAGAGCAGCCAGGAAAAAAAAATGTCAGGCAGCTGGATGTTACAGTTATGACTGCTGCTCTCCTGCTTCTACTGTTCTAATGGAAAGAAGAGACAGAATATTGTGACAACTGCAAAGATGATGACAAACTTTTTACTTTCTGGGCTACTAAACAATATATGCTTATATCACTATAGTTACAGTTGGATTTCCTTGAGACAAAATAACACAGAAGTAGAAAGCAGCAGTGTACCTGTAAGTCAGGAGGGCCTTTTGGGTTTTTTTTTTGTTTGTTTGGGTTTTTTTGTTTATTTGGGTTTTTTTCAAGATTAGTTAAACTGATTTTTTTTCCTCTCTTTTTATGGAAGACAATGAGAAGTAAGAGAACTGGGTGTCAGAGAAGAAAGATCAGCATAGATATATAAGCTGATCATTTTATGGTTAGCTGATTGAGGCATAAACAAACAAACATATCTGTAAAAGTACTTTTAAGCTTCAGCTTTTTTGAACCACTTATTAAAACTATAAGTATAACAGAGAGAACAAATAACTTACCCTTTTCTCTAAATCACTTAAATTTTGCCTCTGAGAGTTACTGCACTGTGTAGTCCAATGTTTGTTAATTTTAGTCTAAGGACTCTGTGTGGTACGTAAGATGTGAGAGAGCACAGTATAAAACAAAAATCCCCAAACGATAAAAATAACAAACTTATATGCACAGTATCGTAAATATACATGTGCTGGTTTGGTGTAGTGGTGGGGGGCTATGGTGTCAGCTTGTGCAAGGAGCTGATAGAAATTTCTCCTTTGTTCAGTGGACTCGGGTGGGTCTAGGATGGATATTCTGCTGGCCAGGGCCGAGCCATTTGGTTACAGTGATAATGCCTCTGTGATAACGTATTTAAGAAGGGAAAAATACTTTAAAAAGCGAAGAAGCAGAAGCGGAGGCAGAGAGGGGGAGGCACGAGCCTTGTAGGTCTTTTGGCCCTCACCCTCTGGCCTCCCACCGGGTGGCTGTCTGGGCCCAACTCGTCCCGGATGGCCCAGCACAGCAGAAAGAAGTGAAGAGAGGAGATGTGAAGAGAAACTGAGAGGCATCTGCCTGAGCCTGATTTTGAAGCATTTCTTGTGAGAGGAGCGGCTGCAGATGCCAAGGTCAGTGAAGAAGGAGGGGGAGGAGTAATGTTACTCCTGGCCAAGATTCTCCTGCAGCCCATGGTGCAGACTGTGGTGAAGCAGGCTGTTCCCCCTGCAGCCCATGGAGGCCCTTGGAGGAGCAGAGATCCACCTGCAGCCCATGGAAGAGCCCACATCTGGGCAGGTGGATGCCTGAAGGAAGCTGTGGCCTGTGAAGGACCCGTGCTGGGGCAGCTGGTTCCTAAGGAACTGCACCCCTTGGAAAAATGACCTGTGCTGGAGCAGTTCACGAAAGACTGTAGCCCACACTGGAGTAGGGGAGGAATGTGAGGAGTTTTTCCCCCAGGGAGGAAGGAGTGGCAGAAAACAACCTATGGTGAACTGACCACAATCTCCTTCTCTCATTCCCCCCTGTGCTGCTCAGGGCAGGGATGGAGGTGGAGATAATTTGAAAGGAAGTTAAGCTTGGGAAGAGGGAGGGATGTGGGGAAGTTGTTTTTGTTCTCTTTCTCATTATCCTGCTTTGGTTTTATTGTTAATAATAAATTGAAATAGTTTTCTCCAAGTTGAGTCTGTTTTGCCTGTAACGGTAACTTGAATGATACCTCCCTCTCCTTCTCTTAAGCCTTGAGCTTTTTTGTTATATTATCTGTCCCCCATGCCCTTGGAGGGTGGGGAAAGTGAGTGAGAGGCTGTGGAGCGCTTGGTCCTGAGCAGGGCTAAACTGAAAATGCAGTAACTGATACGGGGAGAAATACAATTATGAATATAAATATTTTCATTATTTTTATTTATTTTTTTCATAGATACTTAGAATCATATTCTATATTGAAGGGATATAAGGCACATGGAGAGCAAGGAGGTGGTTGGTGACAGCCAACATGGCTTCACCAAGGGCAGATCGTGCCTGACCAATTTGGTGGCCTTCTATGATGGGGTCACAGCATCGGTGGATAAGGGACGAGCAACGGATGTCATCTACCTGGAGTTGTGCAAAGCATTTGACACTGTTTCGCACGACATCCTTCTCTCTAAACTGGAGAGGCATGGGTTTGATGGACGGACCACTTGGTGGCTAAGGAGCTGGCTGGATGGCTGTACTCATAGAGTGGGTGATTCTATGATAATATAAGGGAAAAAAGGCTTGAGGTTTGAGATAAGGACAAGGAGAGGTCCTTAAACTTACCGTGATGGGCAAAATAGACTTGACTTAGGGAAAACTATTTATTTTTTATTACAACCAAAGCAGGATAATGAGAAAGAGAACAAGATAATCCCCCCCAACTCCTCCCTCTTCCTGAACTTAACTTTATCTCTACCTCCTTCTCCCACCAAGCGGCACAGTGGGAGAAGAGGGAATGGGGGTCAGTTCATCACATGTTGCTTTATGCTGCTCCTTCCTCCTCTGGGGAAGAACTCCTTACATTCCTCCTCTGCTCCATCGTGGGAGCCCTCCTGCGGGCTACAGTCCTTCATTCTGTTTCAGCATGGCTGAATATCAGCCACGTCTTCTGTTAACACCAGCTTTGTCTTCTGTTACCACTTTCAGCAAAAAAAAAAAATATATTGGAAAACAGAAAAGAAACTGTTCAGCTATCTATGATAACTAATAGGAAAAAGACAAAAACCACATTGCTTACTCTTCTATGTATTTTTTTTAAATTAATTTTATTTTCTAGTTCTATTCTTCTTACTTGCATTACTTTCTATTTTTTTCTATCCTAAATGAAGTGATAATTTTAATTAATTTTCGGTTTAAATACCAGGTCACGGTTTTAATTTTAGAATATATTTTCTTTTTTTTTTCCCTTAATCTTATATTGAAGTTTTCTTATGGCTTCTACTTTTTAATCTTGTACACCTTGCTTAAGTCCTGCATCATCCTTTTCTTTGTGTTTGCAAGTAGTTCTCAAGCTGCATTCTCATCCTCTCTTCGAAAAATTATCTGATTGCCGTTTTGTTCCTATGTTTTACCCAAAGGTCTGCACATTTCTAGCTTTCCTTACTGTTATTATTCTTTCTGCATATTTTTCCTATTGGAAACTGTATGTTCTCTATTGGAAGTACAAAGAAATTGTGCTTGGAGTACTACATAACAAAATAGAAAAGAAGCTACTCATCTGAACATTGTTCAGTATAAAACCAGGATTCTGAACTGAATTCTCTTTTTGATATCCCTTCCTGGGAACCTTTCTATATTATTGCTTTAGACTCTTCTCTGTCCCACACAAATACAGAATATAGGTCGTTACCATGTTTTGTTACAATACGTTAAGTTCTTACATCTTATGAAATGGGGAGGAGGGGGCGGTGGGTTACATCAAAAGAGTCCTTTCCAAACATACTGTTATTTTGTTTCTACCAAACATCTGATTCCTAGAATTAAATTTGAATGCCACATATTTACAAGAAGATTGACCATTCAAACTCAAATGCTTGAGACTTGTGGTGGGATGCCAGCTGCCCACTGAGCCGCTTTGTCACTCCTTTTCCTCAGCTGAACAGGGGAGAGAAATAAAACGAAAGTCTCATGGGTTGAGATAAGGACAGGGAGAGATCTCTCAGCAATTACCATCATGGGCAAAATAGACTCGAGTCTAGGAAATTAATTTAATTTATTACTAATCAAACCAGAGTAGGATAATGAGAAATAAAAACTAAATCTTGAAGCAGCTTCCACCCACCCTTCCCTTCTTCCCTGGCTCAACTTTATTCCTAAATTCTCTACCTTCTCCCCCTGAGTGGTGCAGGGGGATAGGGAATGGAGGTTGTGGTCCATTCATGACACTACCACTCCTTCCTCCTCAGAGGGAGGACTCTTCGCACTCTTCCCCTAATCCAGAGTGATGTCCCTCCCATGGGGGAGAGTTCTCCACAAACTTTTCCAGTGTGGGTCTCCTATGAGGTCATAAGTCTTGCCAGAAAACCTTCTCCAGCATGGGCTTCTCTCCACAGGGTCACAGGTCCTGCCAGGAGCCTGCTCCAGCATGACCTTCTCAAAGTGTCACAGCCTCCTTCAGCCACCATTTGCTCCAGCACAGGGTCTTCCACAGACTGTAGGTGGACATCTGCTCCATGTTCTCAAGAGGGACAGCCTGCTTCACCATGGTTTTTAACCATGGGCTGCAGGGGAATCTTTGCTCCAGTGTCTGAAGCACCTCCTCCTCCTTCTTCTTCACTGACCTTGGTGTCTGCAAATCTGTTTCTCACTCTGTCCCAGTTGCTGTTGTGCAGCAGTTTTTTGCCTTCTTAAATATATTATCTTCTTAAATATATTGATCACATAGGCACTACCAACATCACTCATTGGCTCTGCTTTGGCCAGCAGCAGGTCAATCTTGGAGCTGACTGGCACTGGTTCTGTTGGACATGAGGGAAGCTTCTGGCAGCTTCTCATCGAAGCCACTCCTGTAGTTCTGTGCTACCAAAGCCTTGCCACGCAAACTCAATACAAGATTGCACTGTTATTTCTTGTTAGATAACTAGTTTGACTGTCTTACATATTATGTGTGCATAAAAGATTCTCAAGCTGTTTCCTTAATAGTTGGTATAACAATGTTAATTTTGTTAAATATATGTAAAGTTGTCAGAGCCCTGATTTGGCTGTGTTCAGGGACAACTTAGGCAACAGTGCAGGTTGACAAAACAGTGCAGCCTTGTCAAAAGCTCTTTGAGAAAGCTCTACTAAGAAGACTCTGTGGCCTTCCCCTCTTATCCCCCACTTTCACTCTGGAGCCATTTTTAAGCTAAGGCTCTTGCCTTTTGTCTAGGCCTGAGCTACATTGCAGCTGCATCACAGTCATGTCTGTGCCTGGCTATGCATCCTGTTTGATCCAGACCCCAACCCACAGGCTAATATCCTGGCCTGACCTTGGTCCTGTTGCATCACTGTAGACCTACCTGGTCATCACAGGTCTGTGCCTGGCCCTTGTTAACCTCAGTAGATCTACACTGCTCTTCTTGTTCAGATACCGGTAGACTGGACCCTTGCTGGTGAGTTGCTACCTTGCCAGCTTTGCTGTCACTGTTGGCTATCAGCTGTCCTTCCCTTGTGGTGCAGACCTCCCTCTCTACTCTGTGTTTTATGGAATAAGTGGACTGTAGATGTTACACTATTGCTACTTGTCACTGATTTAAATACAATCAGGAATTAATTCTCGGTGTTTAGATGTGACTCTTCAAAGACAAGAAGTTCTTAAGACTTGATGTTGACACACTACAAATGTTTCATAACTCATCCAGCAATGCAGTTAATGCAATTCCACAGGGATAAGCTTAGTGTGTTTTGGAGTGAACTTTCTCTCTGGATTCAGATACCTCAGGCTTAGGTCAGTTGGTTGCAGGCATAGTTTTAGATGATCTTGCGTAGTTGAGAAGGAAATGGATCTGTTATAGGTACTGTATCATCTGACATGCATGGATATCACAGATACCCAAGGGCATCTCAGATGAAAAGCTGATGTTTAGGCATCTGAATCAAGCCACTGACTTTAGAGGTAGACTTAATTTTAGATTAAGATGTCAGAGTTTAGATGTCTGTATATATCAATAAGAATAGGAAATGGACCATCTAACTCTTTTTTAAGATACCTTTATTGTAGGCTACATTTTAGTGTTTGATTTAGGAGCTGAATTTCAAACTCAGATAATCTTACAGAGGATATACTTACAGATGTGTACTGTAAAAATGTCAAAATTCTTTTCTACATGTTAAATCTTTAAAGTAGTAAGCATTGTTATATCATAGACTAAAATTGTAAGTAATTACTTAAGTTCTATTGGTGGGCTATAGTGCTATAAAGATAGCTATGAAGTGATTCCAACACATATGAAAACCGTTGTGGTTTAGCCCTCGTCACCACAACAGTTTCTCGCTCATCCTCCCCCTCCCCAGGGGGATGAGGGAGAGAAGCTGGGAAGAAAGGAAAACTTGTGGGTTGAGATGAAGACAGTTTACTGAAATAGCAAAGGAAAACTACAATAATATCAGAGTACAAGGATATTAAAATATGCAAAAATTAACAATCATAGAATCATAGAATCATAGAATGGTTAGGGTTGGAAGGGACCTTCAAAGGTCATCTAGTCCAACCCCCCTGCAAGGAGCAGGGACATCCCCCACTAGATCAGGTTGCTCAGAGCCCCATCCAGCCTGGCCTTGAATGTTTCCAGGGATGGGGCATCCACCACCTCTCTGGGCAACCTGTTCC